>JAOEGS010007662.1:26734-43392 GCA_025447755.1 Corythornis vintsioides
CTTGTGTTGACCCTAAACCTCTTGTGCTCCAGTTTGCACCCATTGCCTCTTGTCCTGTCATTGGATGACATTGAGAAGATTCTGGCTCCATCCTCTCTACACTCACCCTTAACATATTTATGGACATTGATGAGGCCCCCCCTCAGTCTCTTCTTCTGCAGGCTAAAGATCCCCAGATCTCTCAGCCTCTCCTCATAAGGGAGATGCTCCTCTCCCCTAATCATCTTGGTGGCCTGTGCTGGACTCTCTCCAGTAGCTCTCTGTCCTTCTTGAACTGGTGTGCCTAGAACTGGACACAGTATTCCAGATGGGGCCTCACCAGTGCAGAGTAGAGGGGGAGGAGAACCTTCCTTGACCTGCTGGCCACACTCTTCTTAATGCATCCCAGGATCCATTGGCCTTCTTGGCCACAAGGGTGCATTGTTGGCTTGCAGTCATCCTCTTGTCCACCAGGTCCCCTAGGTCCTCTTCCCCAGAGCTGCTCTCCAATAGATTAGCCCCCAGCCTGTACTGATACATGGGGTCATTCTTCCCCAGATGCAGCACTTTACATTTGCTCTTGTTAAATTTAATTAAATTTCTCTCTGCCCAGCTCTCCAGGTTGTCCAGGTCTCTCTGGATGGCAGCATGGTCCTCAAGGACATAAAAATACATTTGTGATTTCCTCATTGTTTTCTCTGTTTGTTGGGACATCTCAGGAAAGAATGGCACTATATATATATCTTGTAATATCTTGTAAGCTATTCTAGATATTCTGGATACAGCCTTCAGGGTCCTTAGTCCTTACAGACCTTTCTCTATTGGCAGAAGGAAGGAGGTGTGGGATGGATGGACTATCTGAAACATTGTTTGCAGCAGTACTGTGCTTTCTGATGATCTGATAACAAGCACTGTGGTTTGATCTGGTAACAAACGAGAACAAGCAGTTTTTAAAGCAAAAGCAGTGTTGGGTACTTAAAAAGCTGTCCAGAAAGCCCAATAATATAGATTCAATTATACACTCCTCCACAATTTTTTTTACATAGCCATGGGCAGGTTGTCTATTCTCATCTTGTCTTGGTTTCCCCACCTTTCACAAGAGGCTTATGTTCTCCTTCTTGTACATACTGTGAGAAAAAAAACAACTCTAATAATTTGGAAGTATTATTAAACTCCTCTGTGGTAAGGAAGATAGCAATGTATCAACAGGAAGACTGAGCCCTTCCTTTAGAAAGATGACTTGCAATTTCAAGGAAGAGGACAGAACATCAGAAGTCAGAGACATACTGAAATTTGCAAGAAGCAACGCTGATTCAGAACATGTTATGTTTGCAGCTGCTGGGGTGTGAAACTTCTTCCACAATGTGACAACCAGCATGAATTACTCTATTGCTCATAACAAATACAGATGGACAGATATCAGGGTGAAATGAAGGGCAGGGGCATTTGCAAACTGACAGAGGTCCTTCCACCACATGCTGTTTGGAAATAAACAGATCTTAATAAGCTCTTCTGCCTTTCTTTATCTTCAGAAAACCTTTGGAGTTAATATTTTAGAGCAGAAGACTAAAATGCTTTTAGGAAATGCATACTTCTTTATGAGACTCAGTCTCTATTTTAAGGAGGTTGTCTAAAATGTTAATGTTTCTCTTTTCATCATGATTCACAAAGCTTTTGGCTTTTAAATTTACCATTTCAGTTTGGATTACTCCATTCCTTATTGCTTCCTCATTGTTATCAATCAAGATATTTGTTGTTTCCAGCTTACAGAAACATGATGCCTGTATTCCTCGCTTGATGGTCCACACTGGTTATTAGGATTGACTTCCTTGCCTCTTTCACATAGCAGCACCTGTAGCAGTGCTAGCTATGGAGAGCTACTCCCTGAGGGAAGATACTCACACATAGCTTTTAGTCTATTATTATAAAAAAAAAACCCCAAAACAACAAAAAAGGAATGAAGATTGTGTCTCTAAAATATGAGTGGAAAGGGAATATTGCAGTTTGGACCACAAGTGATGGTGGTATTGAAGTCCATGTAGAAACTCACTGAAAGGGTTATACAGTCAAGGCATTGAAAATCAACTCTTGTGTTCTAAGTCTTGCAGAACAAGCAATGTCATCCCTCCCTTACTTGCACCCTGTAGCTGTGTTTCTACAGGTTTCAGTTGCTAGATGTTGGAGAAAGGAGATTCATAGTGCTCCTGCAACCTGTGCACTTTGCTACAGTGTGAGGACTTGGGATGGGTGTCTGGGAGAGGATCAGCTGCAGAACCAGCTAAGCAGTGCACGTGAGCGAGCTAAAATGAGGTTTATTTGCTGTTGCAGCTCCCATTCAGCTGCAGAAGATTCAACAATGCATTTTGCTGGTATAATCACTCCTTCAGTTGTCTGGGATTCTCATGCCATGATCCTGGGATGCTGTAGTTACTCAGAGAGGTTTTCAAAGAAAGAAAAAAATGTACAGAACTGTTCATTTCAAAGTCTAAAAATAAATAAAAGCCATTTCAAAAAAATAAAACAGCAAACCCAGGATGTGCTCAAGTGTCAGTGACGTGGTGGTGTTACGTAACAAAGCTTTGACCCTTTTCACCTTTGCAGGATGTATTTGGGAAAGGTCTTATTAGTGCCAATCAAACTCAGACAAAACCCCATCAGTTGGTACTGATGAGCTATTGTTTATTTATGTGGCATCCCTAAATTAGCAGAAGGAATTAATATATTGTCTCCAGTACACAATGCTTTGCTTTTGTGCTGTCCTTTTCATGTTGAGCACCACCCCAACAGAACAGTAATCATAGAGAGTACCACTAATAGCAGTTTGTGTCTAGATAATATAGACTCCCGTTCCCTGGCCTTCTCCTCACTAAACAGCCTGGGGTCATGTTTCGGTTACATACACTAAATATTTTGCTACAAAAGAATCACTTTGAAGAGACTTGTTCCCAGTACTGGCCACAGCTTCACATGGGCTCTGACAGGCGAGCACTGGGAAGATGCTGCTGGACAAGCACAGGCTGTTTATGAATCCAGCCTTGCAACCCCCTTTCCCAGCTGTTTGCTGTTTGTGAAGGCTGCCCTTGAGGAAGCTTGTGGCAGGACAAAAGCCAAGATGGTTTTGAATAGTAAAGAAAGTTTATATTTTATTTATTTTGGATAAGCCCCAATGGATGTCTTTGTGAAGTGTAAATTTGAAACTGGCCTAAGCAGTGCCAATCTTAAAGTAAGCCCACTGAACTTGTGAGATTTCAGAAAAAATGTCAATGTTGATTTTTTTATATGGTATTAAGTATCTCTCAGTGGTTACCATTCTGTTGGTTTTGGTGGGTTTTTTTCAAGAGATAAGGTAAGCCTAGAGTTAAGATGCTGATGGATTTTGCTGCATTGTTAGAAAGGGAATTTCAGGTTCAATCAGGAAGAGAGGTCAAGTGAAACAAACCTCAAAATTGGCCTAGAAAACTTGGTCCTGCTCCTTTAACTGTCCTGTTCAATGGCAAAACTCACACTGATTTTAATGGGGTAAAAAACATTTATTTTCTGTCATACTGGATGGGAGGATGCTTGTGATCCCCTCTGTGATCTGTGAAAAGTGGCTCCATCAGTTAGTCATTGGGGTAGATCTGAGGAGTTACTGGCCTCTTGCAGCTGAATAAAGCTATTTAAATTCAGCTGATTCTAAGCACATTGTTAGGCTGTGTTCCCATTGTGCTGAGCAGGCGGCTGCCGGGTCAGCAGTGACAGGTTAAAATGGCGGGATTTGTAGAGCTGACCCAGGGTGGTGCAGCGCTTCTGACAGGCCTGTGCTGCTGCTGCTGCTGAGGGGACATGGGAAGCAGCAAACATTTCATGTTTTTATCTGGCTTTCAGACTAAGCCCAGGCCTTCATGGACTGGAAAGCAGAAAGATACTCCGCCACCAAAGGTGCTTACTAACATTTGCTGCTTGTTTTAGGAAGAGATCTGAGACATTCCCGAGGAACACAGACTGGCGTTGCCGGTGGGAAGTTTCTGCAGGAATGTTTTTTGTTTTTTTTTCTGCACCAGACCTCCTTGAATGTATTCAGATGCTTTTGTGTGGAGTTTTTGTTGGTTTCTTTGTTGTTGTTGTTGATGGAACAGTCACAAAACCCAAGGTACAAATAAATGTGTCTTATTAAGAGACCACTGGTAGGGTGAAGGCCCCCTTCTGTTGTCAGAGATACTTCTTGCAAAACCCTGACCTTTTTAAGTACCAGTTTTAGTTTTAAGGGAGGGGTTGCATTCTGTGACTCAGTCTTGCATAAGAATTGCTATAATGAACATAGCCCTGAGTAAACTGCTTTCCACTGAATCAAACTTTCTGTCCCAACACACCTGTAGACATCGTGGATACTTAGCATTTTGAATAAGGAGTTTTATAAATCATTTGTGATGCTATTTCATTACTGTTCACAAATATCACCGAATCTGCACTGCTGGTAATAGTGGTACCTTTGATCTACTGTGGGAAAGGGCAAAAAATAACAGAAATCAAGAAACAGTCAAAGGCCAGCCAAGGAGAAAAGCTGCCACAGACACTGGTGGATGATTCAGTTTTCAAATTTCCTTCACCTGTCATAAGCATTCTGTTTCTTGAAAAAAAAAAAAAAAAAGGAGTGAAATCATTGCTATGCAAAAACGAAATTAAAAAAAAAAAGTTTAAAGAAGGAAAGAAATGCTTGGAGAGCTGACTTGGCTCAAATTTTCCTATACATATATTCTTGACATATCAGTACTTCAGCTCCCTGTCTGCATGCGGGGAGACAGGGAACAAGAAAGAGATTAGAAGGCAGGACGTAGACATTGTGCAGGTACCCAGAGACTACAGCTACTAGGCACAGTGTTGCACTAAGGACATTTTGCAGCTTCTAATTCCTGGGCAAGTTGTCACAAGTCAGTTGGGTGCATCTGCACTGAGCTTCAATGTGTGCTGAAATAGTTAACTGCTTTCTCTCCCCAGCCCACACTAGTATCTTAATTTATGGATTGTCCTCCCTCTGAACTGTGGTTACTCAAATCATCCCGTGCCAAAGCACACTGAAGACCTTGTGGATCAGTAGCATTTTGGATTAAGACTGTTCTGAGCCTCTGATGATGCTAATTTATCACTGATCACATAGGTGTTGCTTTTCTGTCTTCCCCGCTGCAGACCTGCGCAGGATGACAGCTGGCTTCATGGGCATGGCTGTGGCCATCATCCTCTTTGGATGGATTATCGGGGTGCTGGGGTGCTGTTGGGACCGAGGCCTTATGCAGTATGTGGCGGGACTTCTCTTCCTCATGGGAGGTAAGGATTTTAGTGCTTGAAGAAATTCATTTGCCTTGTTCTTTTTATGTTCCCTCTTTCCACACAGCCCTCCTTTTCTTAGTCACTGCAGATGTGTTTTCAGAGTTGGTTTAGGTGATCTGGACTTCATTTCATTCCTAGCTCCATCTGGTGTATATCAAGGATAACCCAACTGTAGTTACATGCTACTTCATATCATAGAACAGCATCTGTAAGTCACAGGATGTTGTGAGCTGTTTAGTCTAGTGCTCTGTTGTTGCAAGTAACACTATAACCCTTAAACTTAATAAGCTTAATAAATTTAGCAATAAAAATCTGAAGGTTATGCATTCATGCCACTATCCTGTTTCATAGTGGGACATTTCACTTTGATAACTACAAACTGTGATCTAAGTTTTGACCTATATTTATTTCTCATCAGTTGTTCTTGAGTCAAATGTAACCTTTAGTTTATGTCTCTTCTTTCTCTGATGTACCCATGATGAGCAATGGTATTCTCTGTTTTCCTTTTCCACCTCTGCATATGCTGTTTCTTGCTGACTCATTTCTGTAAGACCAGTTACCAAGCCAGCAGCCCTTTCTGCCACCCGTTCTTGTTTGTACATGCCTTTCTCAAATACAGATGAGAAGATTCATTGTGAAACAAGGTCTGATCACTACCTTGTAGAAGTGCTGTTATGGTTCCCTTTCTCTGTTGGAAATCCTTTGGCTGAAATATTTTGTGGTTGTATTTGCCTTTTTCATGCTATGTCACACTGGAGACCCACAGCCACCCTTCAGCTGGACAATACATGCAGGCCTTTCTCCTCCTTTGTATTCTGCTGTTGCTGATCTCCCAATTTACAGCAGAGGTTCTGTTTATTACTCCCCAGGTACATGCCCTGGCACTCTGTGCTTTTGAGCTTCTTCTCATTTCTACTACTCGAGACCTCAAGGTCATCCAGTATTTCTTGTGTAATGTTCCAGCCTTTCTTACTACAGATGCCAACCAACTTTCTGTCATCAGCACGTTTCATTGCACACAGTTACTTGAAATGAAGGGTGTGAGTGTCAGGTCCCAAACACAGTGCTGAGTGAATGTCTCAAAGGGAACAGCTCTACTTCTGTTGCCTCTGCTGGTGTTTTTTGTTTGGCTGGGGTTTGCCCCCCCAAGAAGATCATCACTTCAGTGGCCAGCAGGTCAAAGGAGGTTCTCCTCCCCCTCTACTTTGCACTGGTGAGGCCCCATCTGGAATACTGTGTCCAGTTCTGGGCATTCCAGTTCAAGACAGACAGAGAGCTACTGGAAAGAGTCCAGCTCAGGCCACCAAGATAATTAAGGGAGTGGAGCATCTCCCTTATGTGGAGAGGCTGAGAGAGCTGGGGATCTTTAGCCTGGACGAGACTGAGGGGGGACCTCATTAATGTCTATAAATATGTTAAAGGTGAGTGTAGAGAGGATGGAGCCAGACTCTTCTCAGTGTCATCCAATGACAGGATGAGAGGCAATGGATGCAAGTTGGAGCACAAGAGGTTTAGGGTCAACACAAGGAAAAACTTTTTCACAGTGAGGGTGCCAGAGCTCTGGAATGGGCTGCCCAGGGAAGTTGTGGAGTCTCCTTCTCTGGAGACATTCAAGACCTGCCTGGATGTGTTGCTGGGTGACTTGGTCTAGGTGACCATGCTCTGGCAGGGGGGTTGGACTAGATGATCATTTGAGGTCCCTTCCAACCCCTAACATTCTGTAATTCTATGATTCTATGATTTGGTTGCCTGTTCATCTTTGGTTGCCTGTGGTGTGAAACAGCTAAATGTGTGGCATACAGGAAAGCTTCTGTAGTTCCTTCCAGGTGAGGAGTTAAGTGCTCCAGTAGCAAGTATTTATGTTCCAGTGCTGTTGGTGATGGTGACATTAGCTTTGTTGATGCCTACAACCACATCTGAAGTCTGCTGGTATCTTGTGCGAGCACATGCTGGTCTGTGGATATCTGTAAATGGTTTGTTGTGGGTGTCAACACTACATGGGCAATGGATCTACCAAATTAACTTGGCATTTCTTATGTAATTAAAAGCTTAGTTTGCACAGGCAACTATTTTGCTCTAATATGCTCAGATATCTGAGTGGTATTTAACTTACTGCAGTAAGCACGACATTAATATTAAAACATTAGGACTATACTAAATAAATAGAGAAAAAGAATTTAGAAACTAGCTAAGTCTTATTTACTAATTGGAAATTATCACTGTATAATATATGTCTCTAGCAGCTGCAGAGATTACTTATTGGCTCAGTGTTCTTTGTCAGTGATTTGAAAGAAGGCTGATAAAAGTTTGCAGGTGAAATAAATCTCATTGTAACCATTTATAATATGATAGGTCACTCATAGGTTACAAAGCCATCTTTTAGTATGCTCAAACAATGCACATTTCAGTGGAGACAGATCCAAGGTCATGCAACTGGGAACAAAAAGAGTCAGTCATCCTTGCAGAATTAGAGGCTGCCTCTCTGAAAGCAGTGGCTCTGAAAAGGTCTCTGGGATCTTGGTTTCTGGGATCATCCAGCTGCACAGGAGCTCTCAGCTGCTAAATGTGCCAGTTTTGGTGGGAACATTCCTAAGAGTATGAAGTGGAGGTATCACTGGGAAAAACAAAGCTATTTCTGGATTCCTAATCTGGTGTGCATAATAAGAACTTGGAGAAGATGGGAGAGGTTTGCAGAAGAGCTACAAGAATGACTCAGGGTCTGAAAAACAAGAAAAACACAGCATGCACCAAAAAGCCAATTGCTTAAAACTGTTTAACAGAGGGTTTATAATTGTCTTGACTACAGCGTGGAAGTACCTATGCAAGGAGAAGCCATCTGATAGTAGCATGTTCTTTGACTGCATAGATAAAATAATAACAAGATCCAGCAGCTGGAATCTGAAGCTAATTTAAATGAGAGGCATCATATTATTTCATCTGCCAAATTCTGTCAAGATGGATGATATTTTTAATAAAGATGTGTTGGAAGGAGATCAGATTTATTTTCTGCTTCAGCATAGACATGTGGATCAGGGCTACAAAAGGTTACTCTCTTGCTTTGCACACGTCAGTGGCAACTGCTATACCTTTCCTGATTTCTATTAACAGCAAACATGTATAAAGCAACATCTACAAACTGAAGCAGTCAGTTAAGAAAATACACAATTAGACCCATCTAATCTAAAAGTCAGTAGCTATCAATGTTTTCAGACTGTGTCATATGTTACACGGTCATTCCTCCTACAGCCAATTAATCTTTTAATTTGAACCTTTTTATTGCTGGACAGTGTTTGAATACAAAGCTGTTACTTCAGTCATGGAGCAAAGGCTGTGAAGATATCAGCTTATTGGTCCTCAAAATGCACAGAGCCAGAGCGCCTCTTAGTTTTTCCTAACTTTTCTCAGGTCAAATAATGGGAAGAATTATTCAGGAGGCTTATCACATCTGACCTCATTGCAACTGAGAGGAGACTGTGTTAAACTGGTAGCTATATAATCAGCCTGGAATCTAACTTCCCCTTCCATTTGTAATGCCTTGGATAAGTTTGTAGTGTTTGCTCTGTTTTAATTTCGAGACAAGCTGCTCTTCTGTAGTGCCAAGACATTCCTGCCTTACCATATCTATGAGTTTTGTCCCTTATTGCCCATAACTCTTTGAACTAAGAAGTGTGTGCTGTGGTAAACTAACAAGGCCATGCATGGTTTCCTTGGACCTCTGGATCTTTATTATATTTACTGAACAGTCTTCTTGGTAACCCATGTGGCCGTTCCTTATAAAGACTTGCTTTAGTGTGCTTGACCTAATATCTCAAGCAATTTGCTGAAATAAGTCATTTGTGAAATGCAGGCCGTTACCTGGGATTAGCTCATCTGGAATCCAGGACGTGTAAACTGTGATTTAGAGTGTGTCTTACAGTGTTACTCAGCATGTTTTCTAACAAGTTTAAAAATATTAATAATTCATCTTTACTGTTTAGTCCAAATGTATCTGTATCAACAGCAATCATAGGTCTCTTATGGCTTCCAAAGTTCTTTTGCATAATTTTCTATATTTATTGTAGCATTTGTACTTGGATTCCTTATCTTGAATGACAGCATTTGCCTGACCACAGCAGGATTTTTTTTAAGTCCCTCATCTTGTACAGAGCCAGATGGATATTGCAAATTATGTTTAGTATTTTTGACCTCGTTTTGTGTGATATTGCATAGCCACGGGTACCCAGAATATCTTTTGTAGTTTAATTTCAGTATTGTCAGTATGATTTTATCTAGCAAGGTGGAAGAATTTATCTTTTTGAGAGTTTCTCCAGTTGGAATTGTGCTCTTAAGTTTCACTAAGACTAGTTAATTTTATGCATCATATTTGAGACTGTTTAATTCTATTACAGAAGTGGGTCATACTCAAATTATACATGACTCCAAGCACATCCTCTTGCAGTTTCTTGTGTTTTCTCTACATGCAAATTATTGAAAATCCATGTACTGGTAAAAGCTCCATACTGGGCATGTAATCCAACAATTTTGTAATTTTATAATAATTTCTGTAACCTTAGAAGCATCTGCAACACTGCTTCCAAATGCCAGAGTCCTGTGGAAAATGATGCTTTCATGCTTATCAGGTACCTAGGAGTAATCTAAAAGAAATTCAGTTACACATCTACCTACAGAAATGCATGTAAGGCATTTTATATATTGGTTTTCACAAAATGTATTTACTTGCACCAAACCCATCCCTTTGCTTTCTGGAGTCTAGATGTGATCTCCTTCTCAGTTCCTAGGAAGTAGCACTCACATTTGCTGGCATCGAGAAATTCCTTTAAAGGTATTAAAATAATCAGCTTCTTTGGTTTTATTATCATGGTAAACCTACCAATTCATTTGGTTGATGTCTTTACTCCCTCAGCAGTAGCTAATGTTATTGCCAGGTGAAAGTCAAATTTCAGTTTTACTCCCAGCTCCAAAGAGTTGGGATGCTATCAACTGGCACACTGGCAGCTCTACCAAGGCAGGAATCTTCAAGAATCCTTCCTTTCAGTTTTTCATCAAGCTGTTTAAGAATATTTCCTATACCATGATAAGCAGACATGCTATATATCTATTTCTTTTCCCACCTGCTTTTCACACATTCATTCACAGGATTTCCTTGTTTTAGCATCTCCAGTTCTGTGAGGGTCATCATCCTTCCACAACCCTGCAAAACCAACCTCGCCACACCTTCTGTTATTGTACTTTATAAAACAGTCTTTTAAAGACAACCTCTGAAAGTCTTCTGCTTTCCCAGTCCAGCTCTGATTTCATGTCAGTGGGCTGTTTTGAAACATCACATGGCTTACTTTATTTCTAGTTTTGGGGACAGGGCTGACTTTGCACTTAAATGCTCCAAACCCCTTTTCCTCCTCAGAGCTTGCCATGAGGAAAGTGGGGTGACAGGGCTGCCCTGTGGTGTCAGACTCCAGTGTTTCTGCAGTGGCTGCATCCTTCCCTACCTGGTGCACCTCCCTGATGAAATCCTGTCCCTTGTCCCAGCTGGACATATAAAATAGCACTTCCAATATCTTGTTCTGGTACTTGCTTCAGCACAAAATTATCCCTGCCTAAATTGCATCTCCTGGCCAAAGCTACATCACTTGTCTTTGTAAATGTACAAAGAAGCAGAAAGAAGGATGTTTTATCATCCTTATCAGCACTCTGTCCTTCAGCTGCACATTCCTGTGTTTTCCTTTTGCAAGGCTGTGATTTGCACTGAGAGCACATTTCAGTGGAATAGTTAGGGATTTTACTGCATGGCTAACAAGGCAGCCCTTCAGGGAGAGACTTCTGCATTGTCTTATTTTGTTCCTAATTTACAGCAAATAAATGCAATAAATCATCTCTGCACTTGTTTACTGTTTCACCTGGTTTCTTCCTTCTTATCTGGTCTCTGCCAGTTTTGTCTTGTGACATGCATTTTAGGATCACTTTAGGGAATTTTCCCCACTTGCTAGCAGTTTTCTTAGAGAAGCATATAATTTTACTAGCCTTGCAAATATTCATTATTCTTTGCAAAGTCAAGTGTGTATCTTCCTGTAACCTTGCTTTGAGCCAATTAAAAATTTTACCATTAATAATTCAGTCTTTAATTAGTCTATTTGGAAATTATTCCAGATGCTAAATGCCCTTATTCATGTGATTTAGCATCACCACACAGATCTGTAATAAAATGATCTGTAGTCTCAGATAGCAGCTCATTTCTTGTCTTTGCTTAGTGACATATTTCATGAAATGTTGAGCTTGAGGCTTTGCTTGGGAGACTGAAATTCTCTTTTTCACTGGCACTAAAAGACCTGAAAGTCTTTCTGTACACATACTGTGGTGCTAAGGAGGTTTTTTTTCTGTCTGATTTTCTGTCCAAACATTTGCTTTCAGAAACATCTGGAATTTCATCCTCTCCTCCTCCCTTCTCTACTGTGAAAATCCTGCCAGTCTGTGGGATTCAAGTGCCATTTGCCATCTCAGCTTCTGCTGCTGATTTGTGTTTCTTCTAAGCCCACCTAAGAGTGCTGCAGAGACACTGCTCTTTGCAGCTTGTCCATACTCACAGGACTTAGGACAGGGTTACAAAAGCTTCAAACCTTTTCCTACAGCAGAGGTGACCAGCTATTCTTTGCAGTGCTGACTGCTGCACCAGAGATAAGCAGGCAGGAAAGATGTGTGAAAGGTAACAAATAATGAAGTTATGCAGGTGTCCTGGCACAATTTAATGCTTTATTTCAGATATGCAAGAAAGGATGTTTATTAAAGAAATAAAGAGCAACCCACTTATGTATAAATTAATTCTGCTTTTCTATAATAATCCAGGGAGAAACAACCTTTTATAAGTCATTTCTATCCTCCTCCCTTCTCAGAAATATTTCCAAAATGTTCCCTCCGTCAGTCCCGGGGTAATTCAACAAACCACTTTATTAGCAAGCAGAGGATGAACTGCCCCTTCATTTGGGGTAAATTTCCTCTTGCCCCAGCCATGCCACACTTCACACAGGTTTGTCACAAGGTGCTGGGAGGGACAAAGACACAGGGCCTGTGCCTGTGCCTGCAGCACAGCACAAGCCAGAGCACTACTCATTGTATCCAGGCTGATACTGAGGGATTCAAACACCAACAGAAAGCGGGACTTCAAAACAGGGCTTGGGAGCCTGTGCAGCACAGTCATTGGTGCAGATGTGCTGCACACATCTGTACCCTCTTTCACTCCCTACATCCACAGAGTGTCTTGCCTTCAAAATCTCCAAGCCTGTGTGCTGTGCTTCCTTCATCTGTGCTGTGCATATGCTAGTAGATGACAACTGCAGCATCTGTGGTTTTTCAGCCATGGATCGTTACCAGCTGTTGAGTCATTTAAGTCCCAAATTTAACTCACTGTACTTTGAAAATAGCACATAGCGGTAGAAAATAAGAGTGCTTATCCCACACAGCCGTGGTCCTGCGATCTGAAAATAATCACTCCACTGCTGAATAATTTAAGAAACAAAAATGGAGCAATTTAATACAGCAAGTGTAAGGCAAAGCTCTGTGATTGACATCTCCTAGGCAGTTATGAAGCACCTTTGTCACAGCTGCCAAGAGGAGGCAAAGAGAAAGATACACATAAAGAAAAAAATACCTTGTTCAGAGTCTGTCTAGAAATATGGTGGATCTCACAGGGCTCCTAGGATTTATGTCTCACTAATTACCAAGGTTTCTACCCATTCTTCAGGATGTGAACTTGTAGTGGCATGATCAACCACAACATTGAAGATGGAAGATATTGTCTGTGATAATTACTTTTCTCTTTTCCACATTATTCCTTGAAAATCTGGTTTCTTGTGCTTCTTTCCCAAGAGGAATAGCATTAGAAATTTTATACAAGATCATTTTTCCTGCAGACGATACTAAATCAGTGATGGCTACTGTGGAACTTAAGAATTCTTGCAGAATTTGGGGAAGCTCCCTTAGAGCTCCCCCAGATTCTCTTAGAGCCCCTCAATACATCCTTAGTGACTCCTAAAACCCCTTTTAGCCCCCCATCCCTCTAAGACACCCCAATATCCTACTTGAGACCCCAAAACTCCTTGCAGACAAGTGTTACAACTTATGTGGCTTGACCTCCAGATGGAGACAAAGGCTGGTTTGTATCAAAAGATGCCATAACTTAGTTATGAAAGGCTCTGAAAAGAGCCTCAGCACAATAAGGTCGTTCCTGCTCTGCTCTGCCTTCCACACCACACACGGTCACGCTTGTTCCTCCTCTTGCTTTTGGTTAAACTTCTCCTCATTCTCCAAAGTGATATAAGGCCTCGGACTGGAATGAACTTGAGTTAATGTACAGTGTTAATAGGTTTTAATATTTAAACCTCTCTAAGGCTGTGGATTGTTTAAAACCCTCAAACACATTATAAGGGTGTCGCAGAAGGCAGAAAAGGAGCTGATGAAGGTCTTTATGGAGCTGTGATGAGACCCAGAGCTCAGAGCAGCCATGCAGACTTTGTGCCTTAGTGCCCATCAGGCAGTAATGTAACAAGGCCAAGCATGCATATTAAGGTAATAAGAATTAGTCTGCTTTTAAAAATGTTCTTTTTCATCACTTTCAGGATTTGTCAGCCCATCTTTTCAAACAGCTCTCTCCTGCACAGATTGTGGTATCCCTCATAGACTGGGTTGCAGGCCATGTTCCTAGGACCCACTTTAGGCTGTGTTTCTGGAAGAAGTGTAGCTCTTCTTTTCTTCCATATTTCAAAACCTGGACACTGATGGATACGTCAGCATACATATATATGGATATAGGACACATACATATCCATTCCACACACACAGACAGGACTGGAGGTGCTTCTGCATGACTGGGAGGGGACCTTATTAATGTCTATAAATACCTGAAGGGTGGGTGTCAAATGGAAGGAGACAAGCTCTTCTTTGTAACAGGAGAAGGAACAATATGTATAAACTGAAGGGTAGAAGGTTCTACATCAACATGAGGAGTAATTCTTTACTGTGAGGGTTATGGAGCACTGGCACAGGCTGCCCAGAGAGGTTGTGGAATCTCCTTCTCTAGAGACTTTCAGAACTCATCTGGATGCGTTCCTGTGAGACATGCCCTGGGTGATCCTGCTTTTGGCAGGGGGGTTGATCTCTAGAGGTCCCTTCCAACCCCTAACATTCTATGATTCTGTGATTCATCCTGACCAACTAACCATCAGTTATCAGCCATTAGAAATTGGTATAACTTTCCTTCTGAATATTACCTGTTTTCTTATTTTCATTCCAGAAATAGGCATTTAGGAAATAATCCATGCAAGACATACACCCCCCTTGCCACCTTTTAAGGTTTTAATATGACGCCAAGTGGCCTGTTCAGTGTTTCCAAGCTAGAAAGCAGTTGCTCAGCTGACAGCATAACAAGGCTTACAATACATTATGCTTAAAAGGCAGAGCTACAGGGCAGTGTGCTACAGCTTTACTTTCAGTGCTTCTCTATGCTTACTGGTGCACTGAGAACACATTTTACATTTATTTATTAATACTGGCACCCATTTTGAAAAGGCAATAAGAGAATTCTTGGAAATATGAAAGATTGCTATTTTCACAGTATGGGCATCTGCGTGTCAGTGCCTACTGGCCACTGAATTACTCTTTTATAATTTTATGTTAGAATACTTCCCAAGGGGAATCATAACACCCATTTTTGCATCTCCTACAGCAGAAGTTCAAAAGCAGAGTTCCTCTTCTCACAAAATACTATTTTCCTTAGATGCTGTTTTTTTCCCAGTACTTAAGGAATGTAGCTGATTCTTTAGGTCAATACTGACAGACCTAGACCTGAAAAGCTGGGACCTAAGACTTAACACCTCCATATGAGAATGAGTGTGGGATACAGAAATGTTTTCTCAAAATCAGTAACACTGCTGAACTGCAGGGTGTAGTCATTTAGAGGTGTGTTTTGTTGTTTTTTGTTTGGGTTTTTTTGTTTGTTTGGGGTTTTTTTGTTTATTTGGGTTTTTTGTTTTGTTTTGGTTTTGGGGGTTTTTTTGTGTGTATGTTTTTTGTTTTGTTTGGGGGTTTTTTGTTGTGGGTTTTGTTTTTGTTTCATAGAAGGAAAGGCACAATGTGAGAATTCATTGTCAACTCCATAACATTTAATCTCCATGGAAACATTATCAGCTGACTTCAAAGTCAACCTTCAAATGTGTTGGATTTTTTTTCCCATGGCTCATTTCTGATGCTTCTAGATGTGCATTTGCACACTGAGGGGAGAAATATCAACACAACTAATTCTGGCAGCCTTGCACCTGATCACAGAAAAGCATTTAAGAGAAAGAGAGGAAAGGCTTCTCAATGAGGTGCAGAGATTTAGTCTGAAGAAAAAAACAGTGTTTGTGCACTTCTAAACTCAATTGTTTTTCAGCCTTAACTCAACTTGGTCTCCCTGAACCTGGCATACAGTAAATTAAGGAGACAGCTCACTCTGTTTTTTCAGGAAAAAGAACTGTTCATATCCCTGTGAGTGTTCATTTTAAGTCAGCTATACTGACTTGTAATTTCTCCTCACCAGGACAGGAGGTACTGACAGAAGCATCAGTACCTTCTAGAGTTACAAGAACAAAAAACCTAGTGCAGTCTGTGAAGGGCATGCAATCTAGTTTGCTTCTCAGGAATGTCAGTAGGTCTTTGGGGGCTGACAGAAGGTGAATTAAAGTAGAAGCAAAGTAGGGAAGACAGATCCAATAGCAATACAAAAGACTTTCCCACTTGCGGCCTTGGAAAACAAGTTATTTGTGTTTTAAAATTCTGTGGTTGTTCCTTATCCCTTTAATAATGTCACCAGGCCTTTGATCTGTTGCTGGCTTCTGAATTCCAATGACAAGATACATCAAGGCCAAAAGAAGACAATGAAAACAAAGCTGGAAATTATTATTGGGTTGTTTTTAATTAAAAAAAAAATACTGACTTGCATGCATGAAAGAAAACTGCACATGCAAAAGGAGGAAGAATAGCACTGGCATGATTTTCTGGACAGAATTAATTATTTACAGAGAGAAAGAGGAGGAAAATTCTGTGTGTGGCAGATCTTGTTAAATGCAGAGGCTGAAGTGAGAAGGAGAAGAGGAGACTGAGGGGGGACCTCATCAATATCTATAAATATGCTAAGGGTGAGTGTAAGGAGGATGGAGCCAGACTCTTCTCAATGTCATCCAAGGATAGGATGAGAAAGCAATTGGAATAAGTTGGAGCATAAGAGGTTTAGGGGAAACACAAGAAAAAGCTTTTTCCTAGTGAGGGTGCCAGAGCTCTGGAACAGGCTGCCCAGGGGGGTTGTGGAGTCTCCTTCTCTGGAGACATTCAAGACCCACCTGGATCTG
>JAOEGS010007662.1:43492-90116 GCA_025447755.1 Corythornis vintsioides
AAGACCCACCTGGATCTGTTCCTGGGTGACTTGGTCTAGGTGATCCTGCTCAGGCAGGGGGGTTGGACTAGATGATCATTTGACATCCCCTCCAGCCCCTGACATTCTATGATTCTATGAAGTGAAGGTTGGATTCACCTTCTTGGCCACCACCATGACCCAGAGCTCCCAGTGGCTACTTTAGTAGTTCCTTCAGCAGGCCAAAAGATTAAAAAGGCACACAAGTAACTTTACTGGTACTCTCAGCCCTGGAACTATTGCTTCGAAGACTATTTTTAGCGGCACACACTAGGCAATGTAGAAGAAGGCTGCACTGAATCTCTTTGTGCTGTGTTTGTTCTCCAGTCTCACTTGTCTTGAAAAACACCTGTCTGAAGACTTTTCAGCCATTTACAGTTTCCTACAAAAGAAAGATTTCACAAACCTTCCGAGGCTCCTTCTAAGGTTCTCTCTGAGAATCACGGAATCATAGAATGTTTAGGGCTGGAAGGGACCTCCAAAGGCCATCTAGTCCAGCCCCCTGCAGTGAGCAGGGACACCCTCAACTAGACCAGGCTGCTCAGAGGCTTGTCCAACCTCACCTTGAATATCTCTAGAGATGGTGCCCCAACCACCTCCCTGGGGAGCCTATTCCACTGATCCACCACCCTCAAGGTAAGAGAGGTTCAATTTTTTATCGGGAAGAAAAAGACCTTATGTAGAGAGAGGCAGAATGAACTGGTTGCTAAAAGACCAGCTGCAATGTGGTACACAGATTCCCTGCGTTATGGGAGATGTCCTGTGGCAAGACAAATCTAACCTGACCCCACAAATTTCTCTGGTAAATCTGAGATGTGATGGAGTCACTCATGTTTGCTCAGATCTCCAGAGTCCCTTTCTATTGAATATTTTAGCCTCTGCCTAGGCCATCCTGGGAGGTCCATACTGCAGAAGGAAACTACTGGGAGACTCTACATGTGGCTAAACATGGTGCTTGCCAACACAGGAGTGGAATAATTAATAAATAATTAATTTAATTTTTAAATAATTAATTTCACTAATCTTTGATTAGGATGTTTCTTCATTTTGACATTAAGAGATCCTCTTACTTGTTTCCCTTCTGCTCCCAGTAAGATACTGAATCACATTCCACTACTACAACTGGAACAATTTTTGCTGCCTTCTCTGTTGTGGCTGCAAGTTCATGAGCCATTATGTTTACTTAATGGCTGCAATCAAGTCACTTTATTATTGTTAAGTGGGTCATAGGAATCACCATGCTAAAGTAATCAGAGGGTTATTCAACTCAGGTTTTGATCAACTTTCCTATTTCTCCCTAGTCCATTTTATCAAAACATGGTGCCTTTAGCTAAGTAGTGTTGCTTTTGTCTCGGGTGCTAACTTATAACTTCAGAGGGTGCTTGCTCATAGCTGGTGCTCTCTGGCTGCTGCAGCGCACAGTGTGGGTATCAGTGCACCCTGCACTGTGGGATGTGGTACCAGAAATGTCACCCTGTGCAAAGCTATAATGTGCAACGTGTCAGTTGGATCAGAGGGGCAAACTGGAGATCAGCCCTCAACAGCTACTGTACTGATATACATGAGCCTAAGGAGAGTACCCCCTGCGGTCACGACAGAGGATACGGGGCCCTCCGGTGCCATAAGACGTGACGGCTCGTGCAGCCGCCATTCACTAGCCAGCCCTGCTGCTGAAGTAGCAGGCAGGAGGCGAACGGCTCTGGTGTGGTGTGGATGCCGCTGGTGCATTTTGAGGTAGGAGGCCAAAGGCCAAATGCAAACTGCATTCTGACAGCGGCTGTAATGCAATATCATAGCCCCACTACAGACCCTGCTGTTCACTCTGGCTCATGGTATAAAATAAAAATGCATTAAGTTCCAGCCCAGGTGGGTGTGTGGTCTCACAAGGACACCGCACTGAATCTCCATCACCCAGCCAGACTTCTCCTTCCGGCTCGGCTTTTCTTAAAAGGGCAATTTTCCAGCAAACCCCTTGCTATTCTGCAACCTTTCAGTGATGCTGCAAGCTGCCTCTGCTGGAACAGTGCATAATTAAGCAATAATTTATATTCTATGCGTGTATGCACACAGCAATAAAGTGTTCTCAAGAGCTGTGTGCTGCTGAGGCGTTTAATCCGTGCACAGAAGGAGTTTACTGCAAAGCTGCTCCTTCCAAAAGGCTTTTGTCACTGCTGTGTTGGGAAGGAATTTGGATTATTCTTCAATAATTTCATTTGATTGTGATATAATTTAAAAGCTAATGGTACACACTCCACTTTAGAATGAGACATCATTTTATTTGTTTGTTTGATTTTACCTTGGAAATAGTAAGAGCAAGTAGGGCAGAGAGAAAGTAAAGATAATATTGTAGCACTTGTGAGATTTTTTTTCCCCATAACCCTTTAATAAAACAGCCATGATAATTAAATAAACAGCACTCCTTCCAAAGACACTAGGGGCCACAAATTGCCATCAATCTCAGCTACCAGAAATACTGTAAAAGGCGAGATTTACATTTATGTGAGAACTCTGTGGTTTCAGAGGACATCTTAAAATCCATACCTTTGTGGGTTTGGGTTTTTTTTTTTGAAATCTACTAGTGTTTATATGTAATACTTGACATTAGTATGTCTGAAAAATAAAACAGAAGAAGAGGAGAACCAGGGGATTTTTGTTTGTTTACTTTGTACATCTGACAACACAGTTAGTCCATGAGTCATTTTTGCCTGTTGTGGGGGGGGAAGAGACAGAACAAGCGTCATTCCATCTGATGTGGAATAAATGTTTTCCAAATTATGAGAAAAATCATTTGTAGAGGGGAGGGTCATTGGTGGGCAGGCCTGGACCATTTTTATTAATGGCTTTTTGGATTTTCTTTGATATCAAATTGGTGATTTCTCCTTCGGGCTACAGTTGGACACCTCATCCCTAGCACCAGGGACAAGGATGTTGAGATGAAGCTCCCCTCAGCAGGGTCTGTTTGTGAAACAGCACCATGAATGCTCACCTTCATTTGCAGTATATCTAAGAAAGGTATCAGTTCTTGTCTCACAAAACACCACAGACCTTGTGGAATCCCTCAAGCTCTGTCACTGTGGAAGTCAAGCCAGGTCTGTGAGTGAAAGATGTGGCTTCTGACACGGTTCAGGGGGGCACTGGCATGAGGCAGAATTCAAACATATCTGGTATGGATGGTCTGAGCATGTCTGTGTTTAAACTGGTTCATTTATAAGAAGTTCTGCTCTCCCCTGGAGGTGAGGTTTGAAAACTGCAGAGGCATTGCAGCCCCTCACACAGCCAGGCTGATTGGAAAGACAAGGGACATTTACTGAAAAAAAAAATAAATTCCTGGCAGCAAAGGCCCACAGCTCTGCTTGATACAGTCATGCTTAAAAACAGCTACAGCAAAGGGCTCTGGCTCATAATCCACACTGAATTAGGCTTTGACCAACAATGTTACTTTTCCCAGCCATCCCTCTCCTGACCTCATCCGCCCTGTGGCAAGGATAATAGGACCCCAGTCTTATACACTTATACAGCAAGTAAGTTCATCTCTGTCCTAAACAAACTTCCAGTCTAAATGAAAGAGACATCCAGTGTAATGTCTAATATTCTTCTTTTGTAATACATAAGAAGGAAAAGCACAAGATAGCCGTGAGGGATTCAATAGCTCAGGTGCTCAAACCACTGTTGATCATCAGTCTGTTAGCATGGTAGGCACTGTCAAAACCAGCCCGAGAGGAAGGGCAGCTGTCTGTCAGGGAGTCAGGATGGAGGTCTGACTGCATGTCAGACAGCAGTTTCTGTGGCACAGACTTGACTTTATATGAAATTTCATCTCTCACCTGACTGAACCATTTTGCTTTGACACATGAATTTCCTTTGTCAAAAATGCTGCTGTTGCCTCGTCTCATTCATTAGTGTTTTGCTTGGGACAATGATTGCCCGTTTGTGAGGAAAAGCTACTAACAGTCATGAGGTAGTAAACCTACTCAGTTTTCATCAGTAACTCTCCTGATGAGAGGCCAGATTAACTACAAGTGAGAACTTCCTTGCTTGGCTGAACACAAGCAACACATAGGATTCATAGAGCAGCCATAAAGATTCCTCCAGGTGGCATAAAATGGCATTTTTTGTGCGTCTGTAATGAAGAGCACTGGGGAGGCTGATAACCTGTGCCATACAAGACATCCTGCAGAAGCACAGGGGTGTGAGTGGCCGAGGACTGTACTATGCATCCTCTGCCACAGTGCACGGCCATCATTAGTTGTCATCCTGGGTTTAACACCTTCTTCAGTGAAGGGGCAGGATGGGGACAGCCTTTCTTTAAAGAAGTCACATGCTCGAGATGTGCTTTATTCTCTGTTGCTGATACTTGTTCTTCTTTATTATTTGTTTGTCCTGGGGCAGAATACCCCCAGCAAGGCGTAGGGCCAATATATTGGGCACTGTTTAAATACAAAGAGTAAGCAACACTCCTTGCATTGAAGAGCTTGCGGTCAAAACACCCAAGACAAAGCATGAAAGCACAGGGAGAGTATGAAACCCAAAGTTCTTTCCTTCCCTTTTGTACTTAGCAAATGCAGCTTCAGTCTGGCCGCACAGATTTTCCCACCCACCTCTCTTATAAATCATTTTGAAAGAGCTGAGATTATCATGTTCTTACTATCAAAGAAAAGCCTTTCATGTAATTTTCTAACTTTCTAACTTTCATGTCATTTTCATTTCTCATTTGAAATGAGCCATGGAGCTTGGTTCAGAGCAGCTCTGGTAGATAATTTTTTCCCAATCCCACAATGTACTAGTCATGTTGACACATCACACAAAGAACAACCATGTTCTTGCCAGACATCTTCATGTTACTGGATAACTTCAGTGACATAGTCAAACATGGAAAGGGGTGCGTGGTTTCCAATGAAACAACCTGATTTTTGAGTAAGGTATTCTGGGAGGGAAACCTCATTTATCCCACTCTGTGCTTTGAAGTAGCATAGGACATCTCTGAGCCTGGGATCTCACAAAGCTTTTGTAAAAATCCAGAGCACTGATTTTAGACTAATTGGGTGCTGATGAGAGGCAAGAAGGATGTTTCCATTTAAATAAGCATAGTACTTATTGCATCAGCTCATCGGCCCTCACTGGTACCCTGTGGTGCTATCACAATATGAGCACTTAGGAATAACGAATAACCTGGGCCATCTGGTAGCTATACATAGCATTAGGGGAGGCACCCAGAGTTCCCATAGTCCCTGGCTTTTCCAACAGAGATTATCTACAACTGGCACTCCAAAAACGCATTGGAAAAAGCAAGGCTTTTGACACTGTCTCCCAGAAATCCTTGTGGGTAAGCTCAGGAAGTGTGGGTTAGAATTGCAGACAGTGAGATGGGTTGAGAATTGGTTGAACTATAGTGTTCAGAGGGTTGTGATCAGTGGTGCAGAGTCCAGCTGGTGACCTGTAACTAGTGGTGTTCCCCCGGGGTCATTTCTGGGTCCAGTCTTATTCAACATATTCACCAATGACCTGGGTGAAGGCACAGATTGCACCCTCAGCAAGTTTGCTGACGATACAAAACAAGGAGGAGTGGCTGACACATCAGCAGTCTGCGCTGCCAACCAGCATGATCTGGACAGCTGGAGAGCTGGGCAAAGGCAAACCTAATGAAGTTCAGCAAGGATAAGTGTAGAGTTCTGTACCTGGAGAGGAACAACAGCATGTACTGGTACAGGTTAGAGATAGACCTGCTTGAAAGCAGCTCCATGGAAAGGGACCTTGGCATCCTGTTGGACAATAAGTTACCCATGGAACAGCAATGTGCCCTTGTGGCCAGAAAGGCGAATGGTATCCTGGAAAAGTGCATGCCAGGTAGAGGGAGGTTCTCCTTCCCCTCTGCTATGCACTAGTGAGACCAGTGAATGGACATGGTGAACACGTGTGTGTGTGTACCTGTGTCTTCAGCGTGGGGAGTGTAAAATCCATTTCTTCAATGCGATGACCACATGTGTTACTATAGCAGTCATTCTGTACATTGCCTTCTGTGCCAAGGCTTCTCCAGGCAATTCAGAGGGGACCACACAGGGAGGAATTAGAGAGGAAAAATAAACTACTTATGTAGTTTATGTTGACTTCTGTTGTTCTCTTGAGACAGGATGGTAGTGTCTGTAGCTATCCATTAGTTTGGTGTGTGAGTGGCAACTGTGGCATTTCAGGAGTTCAGAGTTTAGCTCTGATGAAGCTGCAGAACAAAGATCAAAATCATCTGGGTGGGCTAAGGTTCAGCCTCATCTGATACGTGTGTCTTTCTGTAACACTTACCGCCTGACAGAGTTACCATACCTGTCCTCTCAGTGTTCTCAGGAAGAAATGAAATATTGCTGCAGAGATGGAAAACAAGAACAAGATATTTTGAATATTTCACCAAGACTAAAGAGGGTATCTAGATTGGGACTGGAGTCATGCAGAGGATAGAACCTTCATTTTGTGAGAGATGTTATGATTTTGACAGTGGTATTTAAAAGAGGGCTTATAATGAAATATTTTAGATTTTTATATAAATAAAAAGTCTGAAAAAAATATCCCAAGTAATTTCAAATGTGCATTTCAACAGAGCCAGAACATGTCAAGTATTTTGAAATGTTTTCTTCTATAAAATCCATCACTGAAGAACTGAAATTAAGCAAAGAAGTCAAGCTTTCTTTTCCCCAAAAATATTGAAACATGGTGATTCACTTTGTCTAAAGCAAAATTTCAGAAAAATCAATGGTTTCATGAAGCATTCTGGTTCCCAAGGGAGTGCTTGTAATGAAAAAACTTGTTCCTGTTGAAGTTTCTCCATACAACTCTGTTCAGCATCAGTATTCAAAGTTCTGTTTGCACTCAGTTCTTACCTTGTGGAGTCACTAAGCTAAACTACTTTCTACACAAACATCTTCCCTTAGGTATTTCCTTACTGCTTGCACCAGCTCTTCTCAGGAGACTTGGAAAGTGCTATCTCTGTCACTCTTCTAACTTCTCTTTGTTTTTTCCTCCCTCTTTCTCCCCTTCCCACTCTCCTCCAGGAACCTTCTGCATCATTTCACTGTGCACGTGCGTGGCTGGAATCAACTTTGAGCTGTCCCGCTATCCCCGCTACCTGTACGGACTTCCTGACGACATCAGCCATGGCTATGGCTGGTCCATGTTCTGTGCATGGGGGGGCCTGGGCCTCACTCTTATCTCTGGCTTCTTCTGCACTCTGGCCCCTTCTGTCCAACCTGTCCCCAGGACCAACTGCCCCAAATCTAGACCTGAAAATGGGACAGTGTGCTAGAACAAATAGCAAACAAATACACACACACACAATCATATATATATATATGTCTATGTATATCTATACATGCATATATATGTATATATAACTATATATATATATAATCTCGAATTAATGCCAGTGCCAAGGTAGAGCTGAGTCCAACAAGGCACTCACATCTTCACCGGACTCTGTGTCGCTTCATTCTTTCTCACAGTGATGGGAAAGCTTTTCTCTCACGTGGCTCTTCCATCCAACTTCAGCATCATACCTTAAAGGTTGAATGAACATACAGTTGCACCTACCTACTGCCATTTGGGAGGGGGAACAGGGGGTCCGTGGACAGGCATCTGGAACCAGAATCGGTACAGGATATGGAGGCGGGTGGGGGACACAGGTGGGGACAGGACCAAATGCCTGTCCATTACAGCTAGAAGGGAAAATGCAAATAGCAAGCAAAGGAACAAGTAAAGCATTTCAGTCACATCTACAATATACCTTGTCAAGGCCATTATCAGAAACCCACCCACTGTCTTTTTCTTTCTTAAAACAGAATGGTAGAAGCCTGCCCTGTCATTGGTTTGGGGACTTTGGGGTGGTTCTTTTTTTGTTGTTTTTGTTTTGGTTTGGTTTGTTTTTTTTGCATAAAACACAGAAAACAAAATGAACAGAACGTGTGGGGAAAAACAGAAAAGCATTTTCTTTTTGCCTGCCAAACTTTAGAGAGAAGCAAGTGAAAACAACAACAATAATTTTAAAAAGCCTAACAAAATAAAAACAGAAAAAAACAAACAAACAAACAAAAACTCCATGAGGACACCTCAGCGGACTCCAACAATGTGGTTTTAATCTTCCAGCTGCCTTACATCCAGGCCTACAACTAAGGCTGAACTGCTAATGTAAATGCAGCAGAGGGCCTTTTAAAAATGTTGTGATACATGTGTGTATAATTTTTTCTTCCCTCTTCTTTTACTTTTTTTTTTTTTTTTTTTTAAAAGAAAAAGAAAAATTTAAAACATTGCAATGTGATTGTCTACTAAACCATCCATGCTGTGTTTGTGGCCCAAGACTGAGGCACTGCAACTGCAGAAGCATGATGAAAGCTGTCAGGTTTGAGACAGCATGTCTCCTCTGGTGGATTTCAGGATGGATTTTTGTTTTCATGGAGCATCTAAGTGTTCAGAATGGTGGATCCAAAGAAATACCAACCAGGGAGAAGGGAAGTGGGGGGAGCCCTGAATGTTGTTCTTCCCAGGTATTTGCTGGAGTGAGATTTCATCAAGTTTCTATTTTGGATGTTTAAGACAACTGGGCAAAGGCCATTGCCGAGGAGAAAAGGGGAGCTAATTTTGTAAGGGAAAAGTTAGAGATGCCTCTTGTGTTCATGTATGCCAAGTAAGACCTTCTCACACCTCATCTTTGGAAACTGCCCTGGCTCATTGGACGTCTCCACTCTTCGTCTGGGAGAACCGTGTACAGATGGAAGCGAAAGGGTCAGATGCAGAGAATGGAGGTCCATTTCCCATGAGATCAAGCACTGTATAATATAATTGTGAATCCACAAATGGGACTCTCTCTCTCGCTGTCTTTCTCTTTTTTCCTGCTACTCCTCTTCTCGTTGTCTCCTTTGTCCTTCACTTTGCTCTTCCCATTGTTCAGGTCATAGGTCCCAGAAGAGCTAAATGAACAGCAAAGTCTGGACAGGCAGGTGAATGCCATTAGGTGAAGCAAAATATTTTGACTGTGAGGATAGTGGGTCCTTGCAGAGGAACAATGTCTGAGGGGAAGGTGGGGAGGAAGGGCCAAGGTTGTAACCACATGGAGTCTGAAGAGGCAATTGCTGACTGGCCATATGCAGTAGTGAGGGTTCCACTTACAAACATACAGGCAAAGGGAGACAGGGCAAAGAAAAAAGGCCTCCCCAAAACCATCCCAACCCAACATGCTCTTAATTCAGGGATAATACCAGCAGTCCTTTCTTACATGATAGCTGCATGCCATCAGTCCTCATGAATTAATAAAAATCATCCTCTGTATGTACGAAAACTCACCAGGAGAAGGAGGCAACCTGTTGAAACTGTGCCTACTGCATAGAAATGACAGCATTGATTTCCAGGACATCCCATTTACACATCTGGCAGGAAACAGTATTTTGCTTAGTTAAAAAAACACAACCAATAAATAATACTTATGCCATACAGTTGCACAGACACCTACTTCTCTTCCAGCGCTGCTTCTGCTCGTCATTACACCTTATGAGATGATGTCGCTTAATTAAAAGCACCCAAAGAAATGAAGTTTCTGGAGGGCATTTTGGAGTTAGGGATATTTGGGTTTCTTTCATTCTTGCTCAGCTACCTAACTTTTGGTTTCTCTGGCCTACAAACACGCCAACGCCAACTGCCAAGCCAGTGTGTTGCCACTGAAGTGCCATCCCCGGTAACTGAAGGTTTGCCATTTCATTCTCCATTATATCTGACTGGAGAAAGTATTTATTTATTCATTCATGTTGAAAATGCCTTCTGAAGAAATATCCTTTTTAAGCAAATTGGTTTATTTCTTTTTTTTTTTTTTTTTCTGGCAAGGTTTTCAAACAGAGTGGTTTTGAAAAGCTTTGAAACCGTTTGACTGTGCAAGTGCCTACTAGGTAAGGAGGCTGGTGAATTAGTACTGGAGTGAAGAAAATAAAAAACAGCTCTTGGAAAGCAAAATAAGAACTGAAAGCAGAAATTCAGTAATGCAAGACAAAATAGATCTTATTAAAGATTTGTAAAATTATTCAAAATATTAACAATTTTGAGAAAAAAACCTTATCTTTAAGGCATTACTACTTTAGAAAAAATAATAATTGTTTTTTAAAACAGCTTTGAATGCAAATTTTCTCCCTCCTCTGCAGTGCTGAGTGCGATAGGGAAGGTAGTTCATGTGAATACAGATACCTGGAGTGACCCAGGTGAACTAAAGGGCACAGAGATATCTAGCTGGAGTCCACTATCAGGCCCTGTGGCATGAAAAGCAGTAAGACATCTCCTGTGACCATGTACAGTCTTGTGTGGCTTGTATCTGGTCACAGGGTGTATTCTTTTACAGATACAGTTTTGAAAGAGGTTTAGCAGCAAGATTGAAATAAATGGGAATAATTTTGCTCTTTCATAGATTCTCAAAGCTTTACTTTCTGCAGATGTCATGAAAATAGCTTTGCCGTGATGAAGTATTCTCTGATGATGTTGGTTTACAAGCTGTATATGAGCCTTTGTGTTTGTGTGTGGCAATGGTGGCAGAGGTTTATGATTATTTTTACTTACAACAGAAAAATATTTACCCTGGATCTTTAGGCCAGTTCTGTGATTTTCTAAGCACTATAGCATGGGTTTATAATGCCTGTGTGGCTATGAAGCATCTTAAAAACTATGGGAGTACCTGACGCAGCAGATGATCAACCTTAATCTCAAAGTGGATCCCCAAAGGAACCATTTGTCCAAACCTCTGCTCACCTTGCCTCAAATAAGGGAAAACCACTGTTGGGATGTTGTGAATTTCCCTTTGTGCTGTTCAAAGAACTGGGAGGAGCCCTGTGAGCTTTGATACCCATGAAGGGGGCTCACAGACCCACTATAATTTCTGTTGGCTCAGACTCTTCTTTAGAGCAAGGTTGGTTCAAAATGCATCCAAATCCAGATTTGCCATGTTTAGTGTCTCCATCTGTCCTGATCCAAAGCACTCTCTCACGTACTCTGAGTTTCTGCATTTTTGAGTGGTTTTGAAATATGTTTCTGAACAGAGATTCAAGCTTTCTGACTAGTGTGTGGTTTTCTAGTTGGAGGAGTATTAATTACAAATCTGTTACCTGTGATCTCAGCATTAAGTGGCTGGACTCTATCACTCAGCTCTGCTCTGGTGAAGCACCTAAGCATGTGCTTTACTTAAAGCATGTGACTAATCCCCCTAAATTTGGTAGATTGTTTGTATGTTTGAAGTTAAGAATGTGTTTTCCTGGATGATGTTCAGCTTCCTGCAGAGTCCAGCCCCTGCTCTTCTTTTCTTATCCTTTCCCTGTAGATAAAGTGACACTCTTGTCTTGGCCTGATGAACCAGTGGGTGTTTAGTCTCCCTTTCCATGAGGTGGTAACGCAGGGTCTGTAGCTGGCAGGCTCTGTCCTGCACATGGCCTTTCACATTGCACTGCTCAGACAACACATCTTTATGTTCCAGAGACCACAGAGGAACTTGAATGCAGTGAACACAGATGTAATAAAATACCAGTCCTAGGAATGCAGGATGAATTGGCTCAACCCATTGTGATCTGCAGGCTGAGGTTTTGTGTATAGTGACTCTCAGTTATTGTACAGTCAAGTTGTCCTGTGACTACAGGGGGTTCTGCTGTCCGTATACCTGCCAGGGCACTGTATATGTGAGGGTGCTACGTGGCAGGAGTCCATGTATCTTATGTACAGTATAGGACACCTTCTTCAAGCTAAAGCTGCTTGTGTGTTAAAATTCCTAACTCGTATTGGCCACCTGTATATATCATTTCTCCCTTCTTCCTCTCTGCAAACACACAACTTGTTCTTCCCTGATCTGCAAAGTACAGTCCCTCCAGTTATATTTTCAATTGGACTTATTTTTTTTCCATTTTACCCCAGGGACAGTCACAAGTGGATCACAAACCACCAGTGACTGCAGCAATTTCTTTGAAATACTGCTTCTGAAAAATTGCCATTACTTTTTTAAATGTTATTCCAGCTGCAGTAACAAATTAAATGAAAAACACCAAACCCTCAGATTCCTCTAAACAGAGGATCCTCATCCTCTCAGTAGAGAATTCCAAGAGTGCAGGTATTTTGGTTTTCTGTAGATGGGAGTCATTTGGGACCACTTCTAGCTGTGGCATGTTAACTGTAAAGTTTGTTGGATGGTGAATAAAACAACTTTGGTGAGGAAGAGGATTGATATGTAGGGGGTAGCTCAGATTCTCAAGCTTACCAGGAAGACTGTCTCCATGGCTGTCCATTTACCCACCATGCAGTGCCTCTGAATCAGGCTCATCCCTGGAGCCCCACTGATAAGCAGAGCTGAGAAGAAAATCACTGTAATCTGTCCTTAATTCTTGAGTGCCAAGCTAACTGCCAGCAGGGAAATGGAGAGGAAATAATATGTTACCAAGTATAGCTTAAATAAAGATATACATTATTTGGGCTTTTTCTTCTGTGTGTCTCTATATAGGCCTAGAAGGGCTATAGAAGTGCTCAGGCACATTCACACAAACCAGTTGTACATTTCCTTACCCCCAGGTTTTGTGCTCTTTGATGGCCCATCCTGCTGTGCTCACCCAGCCAGCAAGGGAAGACTCAAGGTGAAAACCTGAGACAGCTCAGAATGATTGCCAGGCACCACAGAGAGACAGAGTAGAAAGTGTACATGAAGCACAAACGGGATGGTAAGATTAGTGATGGATGAATTTCCAAGGTCAGGAACAAGAGTTTCAAAAAAAAAGCCTAAAGTCTGATTGTAAACTTCAGGCCAGATCCTTAAGATCTTGATTCTGCCAGTCTAAACTGAAAACTCATAGAAACAGGGCTTAGCTAAAAACTTATTGCTACTCTTTCCAGTTACAGGCAGGAATATCATGCATCTGTGTCATAGTCTGTTAAGTCCATAGAAAGCTTGCCCTGGGCTCCAGTGAGTTTTGGATCAGGCGCCTTAGAAAATATTTTAGAGCTGTTTGGTTAACACTGAAAATGAAATGCGTGCTTTCACACTCTTAGAGTCATCAATTGTTAACTTTTTTTTAATCTCCTGGGATTTCGTGTTTCCACCCTGTCTGCCCAACTAGTACCCCAATCCTACAGCCTTCTTCAGAGCCATAGGTAGAGACTGCAACATTTTTTCAAATTACCTACTGCTGGTGCCAGAGCTCTCTAACAAACTCCCTGTTGACAGCAGTGGGAGAACTGGAGCCTGATACAGTGCTGTCAATTCAATTGCAGTTAAGCCTTGCACACATTTAGGATTTAACTTGGACAAAGAGCCTAGATGACTGCCTCAATGTAGGCCACAAGAGGGAAACGACATGCTGGCCACCTCTAGTACAGCACTGCGGAATCACAGATCAACTGTCCTTCCTTACTCAGGGAAGACTTGGAATGGAAATAATGAGGGCTCAGATAGGTTATCTCCAAGAGAAGGTGAGGAAGTGGAAAAAAGGAAACCTAATAACAGCTGTTATAGGTCAAAATTCACAGGCATTGGTAGAATAACTCAATGACAATCCAGTGTCAGCCACAGTATCAGCAGCAGAAATTCTCAGTCCCTTCTAGGACTGCATTTTTATATTTTTTTCTTCACTGATTAACACTCCATCAGAGTGCCAGAAAGCAACTTTAAAAGTTTTCTTGCATAGAGTGTGTACACATGGACATGCTCCCTCCCTTTCTTCCTTAGACACATACACAGGCACATCCCACATGATGTGGGTGCTAGTAATCTGTAAATAGGTGTACTGTATAGAGAGAAAATACGTGGCAAAATGCAGCATAATAGTTTGTTTTCTATTCTTTTATACTTAACTCAGGAGCTGCAATGCAATTCAGATGCCATCTGTGTCCACATTAGGTTGTACATAAAGATCACTTGGAAACTCTGCTGAAGAGATGAAGGGAAGCACAACACAACTGGGTTGAATTGAGCATTTGTCACCAAAATGTATTTGGATATTTAAGAAAGAGTTGCCAATATTGTTCTGATTCCAGAGATGCAGGGAAAGGAAGCATCTGAGACACAAATGTGTGTTTCTTTCAGCCCGTTTTGCTTTTGGGTGGATTTTTTTGGATCCAGCAGAAAGGGAGGCAGTGAACAGCTCAGGGCAGAAGCATCCTGAAGCACTGCAGCAAGACAGTCTAGAGCTGACCATCAGTGGTCTTCAGTACAGGGTTTCTAAAGAGCTACTTCCGATCCAGCCAGTCCTGAGCTAGCCATCCTACCTCCAAAAATGCAGTTGTGTCCACAAGTCCTTACTGCCTTCTAGTGCCACTTGTGTGTGAGACATACGGGTGTGACTTACTGAGCACATAAGGTCAAGGGAACAAAACTGGCCCCATCAGAAGGCAGCCTTGGTATTCACAAGATTGGTTCTTGTGAACTGTTTCACAAACTGTTTCAAAGTGCTTCTGCAACACAGATGGCATCAGTCACAGGACAAAAAAATTGCATCATGTCACCTCCAAATCAGAAAAGTGTATGGTTGCCTGGTGTGAAAATCACACTGTGCCAAGAGGCAGCGCCGGGGCAGGACAGTGCCCCAGCATTATCTGTGTCCTCTGCAGAGGGCTTGTGTGGGCTGTTGGCTGCACAAAGACTGCAGTTAATGCTGCTCGGTAGAGCAGGGAGCTTCACATCCCCAAGGCTCTGAGCCTTCCCTGTGGCAGCAGGGCACAGGACTATCTCTGTAAAGGCGATTCTTTCAAGTGGCCTTGTTGTTTTGCCAGCTGGTCAGAGATGCCCAAACAGTAACAGTGATTCCACAGTAGATGAGATAGGGTCAAGTCTTCATGACCTGTGGAGTCTCTTTCTCTGGAGACTTTCCAGATCTGTCTGGATGCACTTCTGCATGATCTGCTCTAGTTTTGTCCTGCTCTGGCAGGGGTGTTGGACTTGATGATCTTCAGAGGTGCCTTCCAACCCCTAACATTCTGTGACTCTGGGGTTTGCCCCACAGTGACATAGACACCAAGGATCATGAATCAGATATGGCCCAGTCTTCTGACTACACAAAAGAACCTCTGCATCCAATTCCTGCTTAGATGGTGAACAGGAGTAAAACACTAAATGTCTTTGCTGCTACTTGTTTTAAAAACATATGCGCTCTTAATTTGCTTAAGCTCTTGTGGCATTTTACGTCAAAATAGTTTTCATCTAGCTGTAGAGCATAAGGCTGTACTTTTATGCATTAACAATATAGATCATAAGAAAAAGGTTCAAGTAATCAGAACAGTAAGAGTTCAGCCTTAGACTATTCAGTTAGGGTGTACTAAATTATTTGTAACTCCTGGGCACCAGCAACAATCACGGACATCTAATTTAAACTGCTACTATTTTTACTTGGCAATTCCCATCACTTAGAGTGTTTATATTCGTGTATTTGTTCTTTGACCTTTTGCAGGACAAAATTTCCCCTACTTGCACAGAAAAGCTTAATTGGGGACTTCTGAAAGTATTTTCTGCAGTAACTTAAATTACTTTAAAGTGTTTTGAGGATTAGTGTGACAGACATTACAACTTTCAAAGCTGTAAATTGTAACTAAAACAGGCCTGAACTTCCAGTTCTTTCTCAAGTAAAATTTCCTTTGATTACAAGTCATTGGAACGAATGGGAAATTTGCTTTATTAACAACTGTAAGACTGTGTCCTGTTTATGTGTTTATGTGTATATGTGATGAGGGGACTTAGGTAAGGGGCTGCAACTATATATCAGCCCAGTTATGGATCTTTTGTGCAGACACAGGAACAGTCACTGCTAACTCACTCCGACTTTATACCAGTCTCTTTTTGTAAAAACAACCATTGCACTTGTGTGTGGCTGGAATGACACAGTGGTGAATCTATCCCGTAGGCTGACATACATATAGATGTAGATATGTAGATATATGTACATATATTTGTAAATTTATGAAAAATGTCCATAGCTTCATGATTGCCTGAAATAACCTGAGGTTGATGTACAGAATTTCAGGCAAAGGACTGTTTCTTTTTCACAATCCTCGTCTATCTCAGATTTAAATCAAAACAAATTAAAAAGTACTATTTCCCAGGAAAATCCTCATTCTGCCATTGCACCAGTCAAGGAGGGGCACCACCCTGCAGTCAGTGGCACACACATCCACACATATATATCCAGCCATACAACTGGGTCTCAAGGGCTTTTTTAAGGAAAAGAAATGGACTGAAAAAGCCATGGCAGAATTTCTGTTCCATATTAGCTCTCTCAACAGGCTCACTTATCCTTCAGTAAGAGCCCCTTTCTACAGATGCTGTTCATTTGCACTGGGTGTATGTTGTGAGGAGCATCTTTGTGGATGAAGTGAAGCTACGCAAAGGCCTGGATTTTTTGACTTACATTTGTCCCCATTAACCTCAGGCACTTAACCAAGCTCTTTATGTCAAGGGGCTCATCTCCCTTGGTTTCTTGTGTAGTTAATACATTGATGCAGTTACTTCTAGACAGTGAACCAGTAAAAGTGACATCAAAGTCAGCTTTAGGAGCTCTCTCTTGCTCCACAGAGTGACCACTCTCCTATCTTGGGTGGCCCCAAGATCTTAAAAGTTCTTAAATCCTGGTGAGATGAATCGGGGACCTAGTGCAGAAGAGCATCCATATAGAGATCAGCCAAGGCCCTTTGCTACGGGTGTATGGCCTGGCTCACCATGCAAAGCACAGATGTTAATTGTGGAAGACTGTTGAAGCAAAAGGAGATGTTCATGGCAGCCTTCCCCTCCAAGTTTGCAACATGACTGCAAAGGATAAGGCTTGCCCCAACTCTTGGAAATTTCATTTGAGGTGAATTCCTCGTGGTGGTCTCCTGACAAGACTACTGAGTGGTCCCAATTCAGGAGGTCAGAGATGTTTCATCTAAACTCTTCACATTTTTCTGGCAGTCCTGGACACTGCTGAAGCAGTTCAAAAAGTGAATTGGCAACCTATAGGTTTGAATGACTGAGTTGTTAAAAAATTACTTTGTTGCTCCATCCCCAAACTGGCCTGAAGAGAGTCATCTAGCTGGCAGTGATAATCAAAAAATTCTCCCTCAAGGTACAGTTTAAATAGTTTCATATTTTATTTTTCTTTATAATGTTAGTAACTGCTTTACAAACAGCTTACATGGAGATTAAAGTGATTGCAATTTCATCCCCTATTGTTGGGATTACAGTTGTCCTCAGAAAAACTAAACTAAGGGCTCAACACGAGAATGAACTGTGAATCTATTATTCAGAAAGCTGCTCTGACATGGCTGAACTTATGTTTTCATCTAATGATGATAGTCTCTCAGAGTCAAAATTTGGAATTGTCTATTGATAGAAGGTCAGTCTGGAAGGGCCAGCAATTTAATCCAATGTAAGAACTTTGGAGCTCTTGTATATTTCCATATTATACCTGAATAAAACAAACAAACAGTCAGAGGAGTGGGAGAATTATGAGAAAAATGATTTCTGAAAACTCCAGGGTTAAATGAACTTTGAATGTTGTGCCCGTGTATAGCTACTACTATTTCTTTCAATAGCTAGCTTTAAGTCAGTGACTGGACAATCTTCACCCATGTCTCAGAACAAAATACTTGTTAAGGTTATGGCAAGAGGGACTCCAGTGGGTCTGCAGGGACTTGTAAAGTGAAGATTCAATACTGTGAACTTAGGGGAAGACTTCAGCTAGAAAGTGGATGATAATGCTGAGTTCCGGGGATCAAAAGTTACTTTTTATCTTGACCAAGACGTACTGTTTCATCCTGACATTCCTCTCCTGTTCTCCCTTTCCCTGTTTTTAAGGAGTCAGATATGTATCCCTCTCTCCCTTTCTTCCTTTTCCTCCCTCTGTGTGAGAATATAGAGATGCTTCCTGTAAAGATGTTTTTCTCTAAATCCCACTCCATACCAAACTCTTGCATATGTGACTGTTTTGTTATTTGAGATGTCTGTGAAAAAGAAATAAAGGCTTTAAGAGTGAAATCTGAAAATGAGGAGGAGCTTGAGAATAAATAAAATTTAAGGATGCACCATTTTCTGCAAGGACAGGGAGGGTCCTGGGGTGTGGTAATCTCAAAGGTTGCTCTTTTAGCTTTCAACTCACTGTGTCCCACAGGAGGGGTTGCAGGTTTTTCAGAGATTGACTGTCAAAGGAAACCTCCTTTTAAAAGATGATAAAGCCAATGTGCAATGCCATGTAGGAGAAGGCCCTAAAGGGTGACTCTGTCCCAGTTTATCTTTCTTTGCCTTGTGTATCCAGCATGCCCCCTCTCCTCCCTGCTGTGCTAACTTTGCTGAGGGTGTATCTTGCCAAGAGAGGACTGCCTGTCCCCTCATCTCCACGCTGCACTTTGATTATCTTCTTAGATAATGTTCTACTTTCTCTTAAAAACCCCTCTCACAACAAAAACCTCTCTCCCGTGGCTCTGCATCAGGGAGAGAAGGCACAGCCTCCCGTGGCACAGCAGCAACACCTGGCACCAGAGTGATCCTAGGGGACAGGCAGGAGGACAGGTGGAGCTCACATCAGAGAGCTAAAGCATCACCTTGCCTTGCAAACTGCCACCGTGCTGCTTGTGAACCACTTGGCCAGTTCAGAGTGTGGGTCTGGTTCCTCGCTGTCCCACGCTTGTGCCATCAGGTGCTGCTATGGCAAATACATGCAGTTGTGGCAAAACGCGCATGTGTGACAGCACTAGCATTTTTCACAAGGGTCAGTGAGAAATCAGACTCACAGGACTCTCCTCCATCCACAGCAGGTGCACCTTGTGCAGATATTTGGGCTATACTCTTCAGGATTTCTTCTGCCACGATTAATATTCACCCTAGCCATAGGCTATCACATTGATCAGAAGTTTTTGGAGGGTTCCCCTTCCTTGACTCCTTCATTTGTCCTTTTTTTTTCCTTAAGGAAAGCATCTCTTTTTCTCAGAATAAATGAAAAAACTCCCTTAACCATACTTTGGTGGTGACTAAGTTTGCAATCACCACAGTATCTAATTGACAGTTTGGGAGGCATGGCACAATAATTCACTTAAATGCCTGAAAATTGAAGTATGCCAACACTTTCCTAGGACATTCCCAAGTAAAATAATATGACTAGTACAAGACATTTGTCATGTTGATGCATCTTTGGCCAGATGTTTATGTTTCCTCTAAGTGAAGTACATACATATCAAAGCTGAATTAGAAAAGACCTAGAATGCCACAGCACTCGGGCATGTTCAGAAAAATGCATCGATGTGTTGCATTTATCTGACATACTTTCTTCTCAGAAAATTTTGCCAGTTTGAGTCACATCAGACCTGTCTGAGGCAAGCAAGTCTTACAGCCATTTCAGAGACAGGAAGCCAAAAAGCCTGGGTAAAGGTCTGATGTTCAGTGGTGTGATGTCCCCTCACAACTTCTACTAGCTGCAGGTGGAGCCTTCTCTTTTCAGAACTCTTGAAATCCAGACTGTAGCTGGTTTATCCAAATCTGCAGAGGCTGTAAACATGAAAGCAGGGATTAGGACACTCAGGATCCTGACTTCATCAGAGCATTGCTACAGAGCTTTGATCCTGCAGAGCACGTAAGCACTTGCCTAATTTCAAGCATGAGTGTCCCATTAATGATGCTATTGCCATGCTTAAAGTTAGGCACATGCCTAATTGCTTTGCTGGATTGGGAATTACACCAAAATATATGAAACTTCTGCATATTTTGAAAATAATAAAAAAAATGTCCATTTCTGATTGTGGTTTGAGCATTGCCAAGGACATTTGAACTGTGAATGCAGACGCTCAACCAAGTGGAGCGCTTTTTAGCTGATCCATGCAGACTTTAAGAGTTTTGGGTGGTAACATCCAGTTGTCAGAAGAAATTGAGGGTGGCACATCCCGTGGGGTTCTGTGCTGCTGCAAGAGGTGAAGTGGCTCCTGTGGCCATCGGTGCTAACAATAAATACATCAACAACGGACCATCGCGTTAGGTCATTCCGGTAAGATGTGAGTGTGGTGGCTAATTTCACAAGTAACATGACATCTTATCAAGTGTATTGTACTTCTCCGTTTCTTCCTGAAATCTGTTGCAGAAGAGGTGAACAGTTGTTGTTTAAAGAAGAAATAACCCCAAACTTCTTGATCCGTTACTCCATGGTGTTACTCTGCAGACACGTGGGTGTTTGTGTGCGCATTGGTGTCTGCGGCACCGTGGCCCTGAAGGATCATTGTAGTGACAGGGTTGAGATCAGGGAAATAACAGGGAGAATGTTAACCCCTGTAACAATGAAAAACAAAAGTCACAGAAAGCATCACGGGACTTTGCCAAAAAAATGGTTACATCTTACAGTTTTCCTTTTGTTTGGATTTTGGTTGGTTTTATCCAGATCAGCACAGAATACTGTATTTCCATCAATTAAAATCCTGTCTGGTAAATAACTAAACAACTTGTTCATGGAAAATTTAAAAATAAGTAAGTAAACTGTCAGTTGTGGAATGTAAACTGATTAAACAAATAAAAAAACCAAACATGTTGTGTGTTTTAAGTGGCTGTGTCTGCTTGTGTCAGGAGCGAGGCTGGACACCTCTCACCATCCTCATCCCCAGCTGAAGCACAAAGAACAAAGAGCAGAACTGGAAGGTGGGTGGCCTCTGAGCTAAGGGGTATTGGAAAAGCTCTTTTAAAACCACTGATAATAATAATGATTAGATGGCTTCTGATCAGAAACACTGTAGAAACATTACAAACACAACCAGTATCTCAACCTGACTATGAGGAGGTTTTTCTGCCTGCCATAGAAGGGATTAATTTCTGCTGGAGCCTTGGTAACTGCATGTACTCTAATACCATTAATCCCTTTTTGGAGCCACCTAACACATAGAAGTCTGTGATCTGACTGAAATGTATAGAGACATCACAGTGGTTTTGACCCCACCTTCCTCCGTAAATAAGTAAACAAAATCAAATATGAACTATAACCTTTAGTGTTTTCAGTGCTCAGATGTAAAGGCTTTGTAAAACCCCCCTTTTAAATTTTTTATTCAATGAGTTTTGAATGAATTAACTAAATTAATGAATTAATTAAATAGAACTAAACTATTACCAAAAATGCAGGCAAGGTATTTTAAAAATTTGATTTTTCTGTGTTAAATATTGAAGTTGCCTATGTTGGCTGTTTTTACCTGCTTTAGCAGCTGTACTTATCAAGACCTGACAGTCAAATATAAGAGGCACCTAAAACATCCTGCCAGGTGGCACATTTTTCTAGCTGATGGTTCTTTCCAAGCTCACTGATTTTTAACAACAGACTTTGGGCTGCAGCAACAACAATCAATTGCAGTTCCAGGATGGAGTCCATCCTGCCCCCCAAAGAGGTGCCATCTAAAATACCAACTGTGGTAAGGAACCAAATGAAGGGTCTTAATGGAGAAGCATAAAACAGTCAAAAACCTCAACAATACTAACATAAATTCCTTGTCTTCTTTGCTGTCATTAATAGCTGAGGACATGAGAAATCCTGGTGATATACTAAACTCAGAACTCGGAGATGTGCCTATTTTTGTCACAGTTTGAGTGAAATCCCTTGGTCTGCCCCTGAGCAGTACCTTATAGCTCAGCTTTCCCTTTGTTTTGGGACATTATTTGCTAATGTTTTGTGCCTACACAGGAGTGAAGACCCTTTCCATGAAATGCAATAGCTCTATTTCAGAGGCAGGATAATCTCAGGGTGACCTTTCTTGTCAGAAGCACATGATAACTACAGCAGACTGGGGCTACATGGGGTGAGGATGTTGGTAATGAAATGCTTTCATAGCTCAACCTTCATTATTCCACTACATTATCAGGCTCTTCCCCAGAGGCCCTCTAAAGAGTCACATCTGAGATCTTTTCCTGCAGAGTCCAAAACCAGACCACCTAACAAGCTACATTTACTAAAATTTTTGCTCCCTCACTGCTCAGAGGGAGGGTCTTGTTCATTTACATCAGGCAGAAATGGAAGAACAATGCCAGCTCAGCTATGATTTTATCAGTCTGATAACCTACACCAAAAAAAAAAAAAAAAGCTATCAGATTGTCCCTAGCCAGGAGTGGCAGAACTGGGGGTTGACACCCCAGAGATCACCACACAGGGCCTATTCTTGCCCCAGGGTCCCCAACATGCCTCAGACACCATCTCTGCTATCCTGCATTTGACTTGCAGATGTAGACCGTTGACCACTTCTTTGTAGGAAATTGCATTTTCCTTTTGACTGATTAATTCTCTGCGATGTCTTCCCATCCTCAAAGAAACCCAGAAACCCTTGGTTTTCTCATTTCTGAAATTCAAAGTGGCCATCACCAGGAGAGATGACCTAACCTGGGGCTCACTGCTCAGAGTGAAACCTGTGTCGGCCGTGATAGCAAAGCCCTCTGACAGGGTTCAGCTCTTCACCAGGAAATTACCTGGTATCCAAACACTATGCCCAGGAGTGTGCAAGCTGTACTGCCAGCAGATCCAGCAGATTCAGTTGGAAACAGATCACAGAGTCTAATATTTGGGCCATCATCTCACGTCTGCTCAACTCCCCAGAGATGACCCTTTCATTCAAAGGTGGTGGTGGGTATTTCAGGAGGTATTAAACAGAACTGGAGGAACTAGGGCTCTTGCTATGGCTTTTGCTAACTGTTCACAGCAGTACTCAAAATGCATGCCAGGAACATAAAGGGAGAAACAAACCCTGCCATAAGGAGCGTGTGGTTTGGAAAAGCAGAGGCTGCCAAAGGGTGAGGAAAGGGAATTAAATGCACAGAAGTCTTCATAGTGACAGTCTGCACCTGGGGTTGTCCATATAAATGTGAAATCACTATGCACTGAAAAAACACTTAGTGCTCCCATGCCTTCTGATGGCTAAATAAACTTCAAGCGTGCATACACACACGGACACACAGACACACACACACGCCCTCAGCTGGCAGGTAAAACACGAAACAAAACCGAACATCCATCTTCACAGCAAGGCAGATTCCCTCCTTTTCTGTTGTGTTCTGTTACAAGCTTCCTGCAAACCTGTCAGAGAAAAGGAGGCTGAGAGTGAAACAAGTTGCTTTGTGCACTGAACAAAGCCTTGACTTTTCAGTTTCACATTTGGGGTGGTGCCTCTGACAAGCTGCAGTTTCTGTTTCATTTAACCTACCTCGTTCCCTTTGGGAATTGTCTACCCACGGTGTTGGTGGCAAGAAATAGCAGGTGCTGAGGTTTATAAGGAGCTTTCAAACAGAACAAGTGACTGCTGAGTTCTCTCTCCTGTCCCTTCTGTCAGGTGTAGATTCATGCATTACCTTGAACTTCTCTTCCCAGCTACTGATTTTCATTAGAAATCTAAATATTTTCGAGACTTCTAATGCTCCATCAAACTAATCTGCAAGTAGCTGTTGGATTCAAAGGTTGATGGGGACAGATGGGTAGACATGAAGTGATAGAACCTTCACTTCCTTAGGTTAAAAATATTATGTTCAGAGTTCATCTTTTTCCATAAAGATGCACCATTTCCCAGGAGGCCCAGCCCAGCCAGTGGACGCAGGTGGCAGCAGCAGCTCGGTGTCCTGGGCAACACCTTTGCCCGTCGCAGCTGTCATTGCTCCTGCCAAAGGTGCCTCATGTTGGCTCTTCTTTTGAGCTGGGAGCTGCAGTTGTTGAGATCCTTGCTCTGGAGCTCAGCCCTGAAGCAGAGCCTGCTGGGGAGGATAGTGTGGAAACAGTCATGGTAAGAGCAGAGATCCACTGCTATCTGAGGTGGGATCTGAATGCTCCCAAGCTAAACCTGGTGATTTGAAACATATCTGCAGGGATAGGAAGATGCCCTGAGGGAAGCAATGTCTCAGGCTGGGCAGTCAGCCAGGCTTTCCTCCCTCCTCTAGCTGTAACAGCATCATCCCAAACTGCCTTGCAGGAAACTTTGCAACCACCTGCCTGACTCGTTTTGCCCACCAGTAAGCAGGGATGGAGGCTAACATCTGCCAGAGCTTATTGTGAAGGCTACTAAGGTAGTGCTAATATAAATGTTTCCAGGTGGCATAGTCCCAGACTGCATAAAACAGTCCCAGAGCCACCTTTTTGCCATTTTGCCAATAACAACAAATTAATTTCCACCAGCCTTGCAACTTCTTCACAGAGCCACATATTAGTATTATGCTTAGTTATTCTCGAAAACAGAATGAGCTCTTGCAGCCCTGGGGCTCACAGGGGTGCAGGAGGTCATGTACCGGGTTCGCTGCTCAGCATGCGTGGAGATGGGACAGGGTAGAACGGAGCAGTGCTGAGGTGGCTGCCAGTACTTGGCCTACAGGCAGATTTCCCAACCAGCACTGTGGATAGCTCTTAAATGTTCTGTCAGACCTTTGCTGACAAGAACTTAAATTGAGTTCATCCTATAAAATTTAAGAAACAAGCAAGGAAACAGAATGAAAAGCAATGTATTTTTCTTTTAGCATCTCTCTTTTTCTCATTTTCTCCTGAAGTGTCAGTACCTTAAATAAAAAGCCTTTTACTGCCTCACTGCTGCCTGCATCCAGTCACAAATAGTGCATGCTGTTGCAAACAGGCAGAGGTCTCATCTAGCCAGCTCTACCCTCAAGGGTGTCACCTCTGTGCAACACCCTTCGCTCTTTTTTCTGTCTCATTTCTCCTTTGCTGTCACATTCACTCCTGCCAGCTCGCTTTTTGCTTGTAGAGATCAGAGGAGGTTAAGGGCAAACCATGCTCCCCAGGTCTGCAGTTTAGCTTCCATCCCACTGAGAGAATGGCCAGGAGGAATCACATTACTGATTTCCAGTTTTTCACAATTCATTTCCAAACTTGTGAACCACACTGAGAGCTGGTGAGGTATTGTTCTGTCCTTGCTTCCTCCTGCAGCCCCAAGGAGGGTTGGCTAGAAAGAGAGCTCCTACATGCTGGCAGCATGCAATGCAGGACATGAGTTATGGGGGAGCTGGACAGAGCTTCAGCATCGTGCTCATCCTCACACACCGGAGGACTTGCATCTCTTCTGACAGCACAGTGGGGGCCCCTGTGGCCCAAGGCCCTTCTTGTTTCTCCTAAAACTGACTGCATACCATCATCTGTGAAGTATTTCTCCACAGGAACATAGACAAGTGTAGCTCAGACAGGAGGATCACACAACATGAATGGGAAAAGGACAAGAGATTTACAGGCAGTTATGCTGTCAGGGCTGGGATGTTATCCTCCGGCTTCCCATTTTATCTTTTCTTTATGGATCTAGATGAGTTCTGTAATTTTAAAACCCCTTATTTGTTATCCCTTTTCCCTCTTTACTGAAAAATGTAGCTGGATACCTCTATATTTCTATGATATTTGCAGTAGTAATACTGAATTATTGAGGTAAATGCAAGCTTACAAATTAAAACAAAAAGGGATTTCCATTATTTGGTGGCCCACCACAAAAAGGCAAGGCTGAGTAACCTCTTCTGAGTCCAAATTAAATCCAGGCACACCTTTCTGCCTTGGCAGAAATCTTCACATACACACAGGCATATTACATGCCACCCCTTCACTGAGTTAATGGCACCTGTTTTATGTCAGGGGCTGGAATTCTTCAGCCATTTGACTGAGCATACAAAAGATGTCACAAACTTGTCTGTGATACTCAGAAAAAAAAATCCAGTCCAGAATGAACATTAAGAGTAGGGTTGATAAAAATAGTGAAATTGGATGAGGATATTTTTGATGTACCCAGAGAGGAAACAGTCATAAATGTTTCCATCAGGTGTGCAATGTACCCATAAAAATGTTCCAAATATATTTTCATGCATTTGCAGTTGAAAAAACAAAAACAACCCTTACATTTGTCAGCAGTTATTTTACCAGTGAGACAAAACATGATCTGTTGTTGGACTAGACAGTATGGATCAAAGCTGGGGATGGGAATTGTTTTGATACGTGTTCACGTGGCTCTGTGCAGGTGTAACAAAGCTAAATGTAACCTGGCACGGCTCAGAGGCAACAACAGCTTGAAAATCTACCCGTCTGCTCTTCTTCTGCCCATTTCCATTCACTTCCACAAGCTAAGGATCAGGCCCCAAATCTTTTCAATGCGGATGGCATAGAACTCCTCTTTGGTTTTACTTAGCTCAGTGCAACATCAGGAGCTGCAACATATCAGGGGGAAAGTGATGGCTTCCTAGTCCCATGCAAGACCACCCAGTTTGTCACCTGGAAGCATCTGACATACTCAAGAGATGCTGGATCACTGTCACAGAGTTCAGTTTCGTGGTGTCTCCAGCAGCCCCTCTGGGCTGGACTGTGCAGGGATTGGTGCTTGCCATGGGAATCTGGCAATGTTGTCTCTGCTGAGAGGTCTCCCTGCTCACAAGGAGACGGCTCTGCAAAAATTTCTGGTCCTGACTGTGCCATTTTGTGCTAACTCTAGACTCTAGAATAGAACCCTGTAATTGAAATAGGATTTTCTTCAGCTACTTAAACATTTCTCTGAAAATAATAGGCAAAAATCTATGAGAACAATCTTGTTCAGAATTATCCATCACTCATTGTGGTATGAAAACTTAATGTGATTCCTATTATTGTATTTATTTTTATTGTCCTCTGCCTAATGAACGTCGTTGTAGTAATAAGATTATTTGTAATATGAAACAGATTTACAGAATGATCAGAAGATAATTAGATGATATCTTGAGGGTGATTTCTGCTTAAGACACAGTAAATATGTCATGGAGTAAATAAACTTGGTGAGAGAAGATATCAATGGTTATTAACCAAAACCACAATTATTCCCAAATTACCAGGATGTGCATTTCATTATGGTGAGATACCTTGGTCTGGGCTCTCCCATCCACTGGTGAGGCTGTCGGACAAAGCCATGCCTAGAACACGAGTGGGTTTCCCATAGTCCAGGATGCAGTTGTGGAGGTGGAACTCTACACACAGCTGAGATGACCCAGTGTATTTACAAGAGTTCAATGACAGTTTTACTTGCTTTTCACTTGATATGCTTCTTTAAGGATGTCTGATAAGATGATGCTGAGAGCAGTGCCAGTTTTACTGGCAGCAGGACTCCTGTAAATACATTGGATTGTGAACTGTGAGGTTTTTGACAAGCCCAAGAGATCAAACTGCCTGCCTTACATCTTGTCCATCTCCCATTGCCCATGAGTAACAGCAACAGGAGCCTGACAGCACAGCGGTGACAAACGTGCTTGGCCATCACAGTCATACTCTTAAGAATACATCTTCCCTTCTCAATCTATGCTTAATGACATTGCAGAGTCAGCATTGGTGCAAGGAATCTGCTGCTGCTGCTGCTGCTGCTGCTGCTGTTGCTGCTTGGATCTGTGATGCTGGCTCGGGACAAAAGCCACATAGTCATGAACCTGCAGATCCTGAGGCTGCCCACCACTCCTGCATAAATCAACAGACTCCTTGGCCCCTTCCTCCCTTTTGAATTTGGAGATGATCAGATGACTGATCATGTGTTGGAGGTGCCAGATTCCAGGGAATACACAGCTGCTTGTGTCCCACTGTTTCAATAAGCAATGGCAACTACTGTACACACAGACAGTCAGATGCACAGCTCTGCAGCTTGCCCTCCCTCATCCAAATGAGCAACTTAAATTGCTTGTATTTTCAGTGTATATGGTGAATATACCAGCTTCCTTGGTGCCTTTGATGGTCTGAGGAATATTTTCCTGACTCTTTGCTTAGAATTTCACCCATCTGTTTTCATCCGAACTAATGAGAGTTACCACATAATTTTTAATAGTAATTCTACTAATAAGGTTATTTATTTTCTTTATAGTCTCTCACAGGTGTATCTCTGGCAATCCCATCTTTTGTTCAAGGTTGAACAAAACTTTGGATATTTGATTGATTGTTTTTCTAAGCCGGATCATTACACACAAAATCTAATTCTAAGCTGCACCTACTGCATTTGCACAAAGATAGCTGGGAGTGGGTCTGGGCCCCTCAAATGCCTGCCAGCTGTATATTAAACTGCAAACAGCACTTCCCAGGAGGAACTGCCTTGACCATCTCAGTGAGTGTGACAGGGCCAATTTCAGCAAATGCTGTTTTCTGTGAATTAAGACCAAAATCTCTTTATTTACTAAACCACACTGACATTACACTTCATTGGCATCTGTGGCACAGAAGTCATTGTTACGCAGCAGCTTTGAGCATAGCTCTGCAGCACTGCTAATAGTGTCCTTGGAGAAATGAGTGCATAACTTAACTTTTGTGCTGTGAACCATTGAAAGAGAGTCCTAATCAACTTCTTCAGTTTCTCAGCCTCTGTATTAATATTGATATTGCACATCCATTAAACATCACCGTGCAGCAGTGCTCCAGGTGGCTGCTGCAGGAAGCAAGATTAGGGGCAAATGTCTTTAGGTTGGTAATATAGAATGAATCTTTACACATTTTCCTCATCTATGAAGACAGGCCCTCCTCTGTCATCTCACTCATTATATACTTATTTGACTTTTTATGTTAATGCCATTTATTCCTACATTATTTGCATTATCTAGAATTTTCTATTTTGTTTGCTTAACTTTGTGCTGGCAGTTCTGGCACTAAAAGATACCATTCTTTGTCCCTACAAAAAGAAACAGTACTTGTTTTACCATCCTCTGTCCAACTATGCTGTTAACATCCCTTCTTTGCCTCTGATTTAAGGGTATCTTTACTAAAGACAAGACTGCAGGGAGGAGGTAACAGCATGAGGCTGAGGGAGGGAGACTATTCAGAGTCTGCTCTGTGTTCAGCTGAGACCTTTCCTGAATCAGTATGATTTTGCCAGTGCATTTCCCATTTGTTTTCCAGTTTTGTTCACATACTTTTTTGTGCTTAATAAACTCATCACAGGACATTCTGTTTTCCCTCTGCTTCCTGCCATGTCCCACTCTCCTACAAGCATCTTCTTAAAGTATTTATGGCAACACATTTGCTTCCGTGTAACAGTTGAAAAAGAAATGTCCTATTTGCTTGCATTTTTCCTATGTCATTTTCATCTACACAAGTGGTGCTGTACTGTTTTCTCTAACCATTGTATGCATCCCTACTGTTGATATTCACCCCTTTCTGTGCAGCACTGTAACCCCTTAGTCCTCCTTGCACCTTTCACTGTATAGTGGGCATTACCCAAACTTGCACTGCCTGTCATCATGTGCATGAATCCATAAACTCCTTTACATCTTTGACATATGGAGTCTTCTCTTTTCTATGACATGGGATTCTCCACATATCTGGAACATCAGAGCCCTGTATGTGCTCTGCAAGATTCACTCTGGACCAAGTGATTTCCGTCAATTGGCAAAGCTTCTCTTCTCTGTTAATTCTTTATTGTAAATCTCCTGCTAAATGTTTCACTGCTTCATTCTTTCACTTATGGTATTTCCTTAATTTACTCCAGGTACTTTATGGTGTTCAGTACTTAAATTACTCTGCCCATCTGTTCTTAGAGGGGGAAAGCAAGAAAACGAAGCAAGCAAAGATGTCCTATAAACAGAGTCAATAACACCTGTGCATTTGAAGAGCACAAATAACAAGCAGTGGCTTGTAAATGTGGCTCGAACTGCTTTCATTTAATGTAAAATACGAGGCTGTTCTAATCTAGCCTAGTCAAGTCCCAGAGTCTTTCACTGCCCTTAGCATCATCTTATCATAGATCCTTAAAGCAGCATAACAAGTGGAAAGAATGTTTAACCAGCACAAAAAGCAAATCCAGCCTTTGAACTGACACTAGATCACTATGCGATACGAATGCAAAGAAAATAAGCTGTATGACATGAAAGAAACTACATGGAATTCAAAAGCAATCTCCATGCCATAATTAGCATGTCAATTAATAACACAAGGATAACAACAAATATTTTTAAAACCATATCACTTAGTAATTTTCTGGAAGACAAGTGCAATGTAAATCTGTAGAAAACCCAAACTAGCCACAGAAGTTGTTGGAATACATTTGCTGAAAACGTTACAGAGTTTATCCAGAAAACATGTTTGGAACTTGCTAATGTCTTCCAAAACCTAAGGAACCAGTGTATGTGACAGGATCTGTAACTCCAGCAACCTTCCTCTCATGGGAAGAGTAAAAAGATTACCTTGGAAACAGTTGAAAACTGGAAGACAGTGAAAGAGCAGAATATATTATTTTGTTCTAATTTAATTTAAAAGCAAAACCAAAGCACAGCTATTCGTTCACCGACCTCTGAAAATATTAAGGCCTTTATTTCACAGACTGGTGCAATGGCCAGTAACGATTCATAACCAAAGGTCACTGTCAGCACTAGACTTGGTAGACCCTATCTTTTGGTAGGGTCTGAACCAGAGCAATTTATAGTAACTCAGTGGGATTATCCTTTTCCTAAATAGCCATATGTTGAGCTCCAGAATCTAAGACAAATTAATCTTTCAGCTTCCACAGAGGCAAATATATATTTTGCTGGTGAAGAGGAATGGGAGTGGTTCATAATTACAGTGATGGATTTTTCTCAGTCTGCTTTGGCCTGCGATTGATTCTGATGTTCCCCCAACACCACCTAAGGACAAGGATAAAACAACTTGTCGTCACGGAGCACTGCCACTGACTTTGGAAGAAGTGAAACTTTGAGCAGACACAGTAATGTGCTGGGTATGTGATCTTAGTTCTCGGCCAGATGTGTTCAGTGGGCCATGGTGATGCACACAATTGAGTCAAAACAAAATGAAAATAGAATCATTTAATAGGAAACCAACTGGGAATCTCTCTTTCCTTCAAACTGTGGCTGTTGCTCTTTGATTACAATTGCCCAAGGCCCCACTCCATCTGGTCCATAGATTAGGATGTCACTGCCTCGGTGAAAAATGAATCATTGCTACAGATGTATTAGTAGCTTCCAGGAGCTCTTCTGAACAGAAGCTCATCTGGCTATAGGATGTAGCCAGGGCGGCATATATCAGCAGCAGGATTTTCAGATTCTGTCTGCAGAAGTGGAAATACCTGCTTGCAGATGCAAGCCCAGGAGAGATCAGGCATTACCAGCATGCAGGAGAATGGCTACCTCCCTTCCAAACAGATGCTGCTTAGAGAGGTGTGCACACCCCATGAGCACGTCTGCACTATGCATTTGGTCTCTCTCCTTTCTCCATCCCCATATAATCCTGTTTTCTATGCAGAGTTGCTTAAGGTGTAGCAGTACCATAGCAACAGCAACAGCTCAGACTAGTGACCTTAGCCTGGGTCAGCAGGGCTTTCTGAAGGGTAGGAACTTGTACCAGTAATGCAACTGGTGTCCTCAGTGTAGCTATTGCTAAGACCTTCACTGAAAAGCAAAGGATAGAGCTGCTAGTATTAGCACAGAAGCTGCTAGCGATTTTTATGTACAGGGCTTTGCACTGTTGGAGGAAGGGATAAAGTCCCAGTCCCAGAGCACCTTCCTTGTTCCTTCATTTAGAGCAGACACAGAGGAGGTCTGACTGGTGCTAGGAGTGACTTAATATATCTGGCTGGCTCTGGGACCACAAGCTTAGAGAATTTTTTTCAGTTGTCCTGCTACATTCAAAGCTTAGGGACCAGCACAGCTCACCCTAATGCCTCAGTGGCACTTGCATTTTCTGAATCCAAATAGGTTTAGAGTGAGTGCAGAGCCTTCTGAAATATGTCTCTGCTAAAGGAACAAGTTCCAGACAAGATTGCCACAGAGCAATCTAATGGGTTTCTGCTGCTGTTCAAAAGCTGTGAATATCTCTATTCATTCCCTTGGAAAAAAAAAGGTTAATAAACTCTGAGAATCAGGGAATATTTCTATATAATAGTTCAGTTGTGGGAAGAGGGGGCAGGGCACAAAGGTGATGGGTTTTGCTGTAGAAATATGCTAGGCATGCTCCTGAATTTCATTCTAGGGAGGGTGAAGCTCATGTCGTTTTCTGCTTACAGAAGAGCCAAGGAAGAGCATGGAGATGAAGGAAGGGAAGAGATGATTACTGTGCAGACTTTCTCTGACTTACCCAACCAAAAACTGCCAATATGATTCAGGTCTTTCTCCAAGCCAGTGGAGCAGGCACTGACTGCAGACATGACTACCCTGGGGACTCACACCTCTAGGCAGAGCTGGAAATGAGGGCAAGAGAATCCATCATGAACTTTCTCTGCTCTCACAGGCAGGAATTTTCTCTGATTAGCTGCAGCAGCAGCACTCTCCTCTCTTACATAGGACAGTGGAAGTCCTATTCTAGGGTGGAATGGAGAGAGGGACGAGGCACATGGGGTGGACACAAAACCTGGAAAACAGAAGCAGAGAAATGCTGACTGGGAAGCTCACCAGAGATTTCAGCTAGCACAGGACCTCCCTGGACAAGGAGTGAAAAAAGCTTTCTCTGCAGCCCATCTTGTGCCCGTAGCTTGTGGGGAGAGAAAAGCTGGAGGTGGATGTGTCTGCGAGGCTGGATCTCCCAAGCCACAGCCTTATTTTGGAGTGACAGTCAGTCCTGCCCCTACCCACCAAGGAGAAGGGCTCTTCCCCAACTCAAATCATGCTTGGTGATCAGGTGTTGTGGATTTAAAGCAAAGCACTTTAACTTCCTTCACCGAGTCAGAGGCATGGAGAGATTTAGAGTATGGGGTCTTTCTCATCATCTGCATAAAAGCTTGAAGAAGATGTTCTCCCCTGTCACACTGGCCACAGTGACATTAATTGCATGTAACAAGAGGGGATGGGGGTGGAGGCTACAGCCAGGAGCAGCACTGCCTCAGTCCAGCAGGAATGGGGGCTTACACCGGTGTGGCAAACACGCATCTCCTTGCAGAGCAACAAATTTGGTCTCTTTGGAATCCAAGAGGCTATTTGCATTTCACTTGTAAGGAAGCACCTGGAGGTGCATGATCACCATGATGGCAGGATATAGGGTTGACAGCACAGCTAATGGATTCATAGATACCCTCAGCCCATCCTTAGCTGAGTCAGGAATATCAGAATAAGCAGCAGGCAGAGGGGTCTCAGATCTCCATAGCTGGAGGGTGACTGACTACACTGGGCTAGGAATGTCCCTTTCTTTTATACAGGCACAGGCACATGTCCTCCATGTTAGCATGATGCAAAAACTCTCTGCCCTGGTACAGTGCTGATGCAGAACTTACTGGAGATGTACATGGGGTCACCCAGTTCAGACATATGAGGACTACCTCTACAGACTTCATGACTAGAAGTAGCTTTCCCACCATTCATTTGAATAAAGCCCTGCTGGTACCAAGTGGTGGCTGTGAAAAGAACTTCTGTTCCTGATTTCCAAGGTCCCACTCTAACTACATACCAAGTGATGAAGCCAGTGACTACATATGTTCAATCCCATCCCCTGAGAAACGACCATGAGAGCAAAAGAGCAGCCCAGATGAGCTAGCTGAGGTGAGAATTTGAGGACAGATTGTGCTGGACAGCAAAGGAATCAAAATCATTCTCTGTCAGTCACTCATCACTGCTAAGTAGTAGAGAAAAATCTCTCTAGCGCTTCACCCGTGTTCTCTGGGCTAAGAGGAGAATCGAGGTGGTTGAGCATGAGATTTTCACAGCTACAAACAAATATGTCCCTGAAGCATTGTCATGTATCTGAGGCTTCTTCTAACAGGCTTGGCACTAATGGTGGAGAAGGGATGGTAAAAAAATAATGCATTGGACACAAGCAACCAGGATTAGGCACTCACCTGTGTAATAATTTTAGGTGACACATTCCCAGACAGGTTAATATTAGAGTTGCAGAACAGCTTTTTGAATGACTCTTTTCTACACAGACCATCTAGCAATCATAAGAAAACTAAGCACATATTCTAGCCTCTTCTGAGCAGTTTTCTGAAAAGGTAACAATTATATTACTTGGCCTAAACAATCTAGAGGATGTTAGAGAACAACCTTTTATCCTCTGATTTTCCATTGCACATACTCTAATACCTACCTCTATTGATCTGACATGCAGAAAACCAGGAGAGCTAAAAGATAAGTACTTGGTTCATGCAGCAGCATGGCAGGTGTGCTTTACCTTAAGGGTGGTCAGATGGCCACAGATGAAAACTAGGACACACGTGTTTGCCAGGAGGGATTTCGGAATGGACTCTGCATCCTAAGTAAAGCCAAGTAATGAGACAAGTGCACAATCTGTTGTTGTCTGCAATGTTTCTTTCTTCTAAGGGCAGTTCTCTTTGAAAAGCCTCATCTTAAAATCACCAGCCCAAATTCTCAGATAGCATTACACAATCTCAGAATGGTGAAGGTGAGGCAGGATCTCTGGAGCTCATCCAGTTCAGACACATTGTTCTTTGCTAGAGATGCTGAAAGGCATCTAGTATTTGAGCTAAAATGTCTCATTTATACTAACTCTGGTGTGTTTCCATGTATATGAACTCAGGAAAAATTCCATTCAGACATTATAGAGATATTCAGTCCTTTCACATATTTAAGCATTTTTCTGACTGCCCCGAACATGTACTGGCATACTAAAGAGGCTTTATTTTAAAAATTCAGGCTTGTTTTGGAAGCATCATTAATAAACACAACTGTACTCGGTAGGCTTGGTTGTGAAATAGGTTACAGATGCCTATAAATTATTTGTGGCACCTCATGAGAATTATGAATTTGAAAAGTATTTATCAAAACACAATCTTTTCATAAGCAAAGGAAAAGACGATGAGAGTACTAGTATGTGGTGCTATCGTTTCTGTTAGTAGTTAGCCACACCATCTGAATCCTCACAAAAAGTAGGACAAAACACACACACACACAAAAAGTAGGACATTTAATCACTCCACACCACCTGGAACATTCAGCAGTGCATCAATTGCATGTACTCAGCACACTGATATGCACTGGACAGATGAACCTGGAATATTTAAGTGGAAAGCAAAGACTCCTGGTGGAGGGTATGCCTGAAATATTTATCAGGAACTGATCATTGCATGTTTTTCTTAGAAAAACAAATCCCAGTTCTTCTACTTTACAAAATAAATAGGAAATAAACCCCAAAACATAGTAGGGAAACTAGTCCATAGTTTTTAATCTGCTTTCCTTATCACTAACTGCAGAGTATCTTCTGGACCCTCTTCTGCATCAACTTGTTTCTTGCACAACAGACTGTTGCATACCCAGAGTCCCAAATTTGGCTTCAAGTAGCCTCCTTATGTTCCTCTCACTTCCCATCCGGACATCAATAAGCAAAAGGATTTGAGGAAGCTTTTTACACAAAAGCCTTTTTATTGACTTTGGATATCTTCGAATTTTGCTGGAAATTGCATTTTTCAAGAGAGAAAAAACATTCTGGAAAAATATTCTGTCCAGTGTTATGTTCATGATCCTGTCCTGCTTGTCCTTAGCAAACCGGATCCTTCTTGTCCTGCATCCACAAGCCCAGGTCCCTGTCAAGAGGGGGCAGTGGTCTCCAAAAGCAGCACTGTTTCCACACACCACTTTTTTAGCCAGTGGTTCAATTTGAAAGGCCTGTCTTCTGTCTTTCTTTTTCATAGACAAGGACTTTTTGAATATTAGCCACTCATGCTTCCACTTGGCACTTCTGTGAAATCTCCGAGGCAGTTCAGCAGCTTTCAGGCATTGTGGGAAGCCATGGCTAGTGTTAGTGCTATACGGGGGCACCACCACTGGATTGTCCCAGAGCTTTTGCCATCATGAGGTCAGGTCTTGCTATTTGGTCTCTGCCTTTCCCTGGCACGGAGGATCCTGCTGTTAGGGGCTGTAGGGCATCCTTGCAAGGATGGCCCGTTTTCCTTGCTTGGTTGGAGTACTTCTCTTGGTGCATGTGGTCATTGGGTTGGTGGGGCTTAAACAGCAAACCCTGGGTACTTTCTAGGCAGGTTTTCTTTTATATGAACCTGCAGAAATACTTTCTGGTTGTTTTTTGGAGGAGGAACCTTGGGTATTTTTGAGTATGAAAGTCCACCTGTTCACCCCTGTCCTTGGCTCTGCAGAAAGCCTCCTGCTCCCCTTGCTTCTTGTGGCAGCCAGGGCTCGTTGGCAAGAGCCCATGGCTACAGGTCACCTAGCGGGCTGGGGGACGACAGCAGCGGGCAGTGAGGGCTGGGGTACGTGTGGGTGTGAAATCACTTTTCCTTGGGACTTTTCTTCGTTGTTTTTTAAATTGAGGTACAGTGCTGGACTCCACAGGGGCCGTGCCGTGCCCAAGGCAGGGCCAGAGTGCCACAGATGAGGGGAGGAGATCTCAGCCCCGCGCTCGATGCGTGGGGGTAAAGTTGGCCAAAACTAGCATGGCGACGACCGGCAGAGACCCCCGGCCTCCCCCCGACGCCGAGGCCGGAGCCCGGAGCCCGGCAGGTGCGGCCCGGCCGCCCCGCGGGGCGGAGAGGGCGTCAGTGCGCGGAACGCCGGTGCCGGGGGAGCCGTTTCCAGCCGAGACGGGCCAGAAGGACGGAACAGCGGCGCATTGATTCCCGCCGGCCCGTGCTGAGGGGGGTCGGGCGTGTGGGCGGCATGGCTCGGGTGGTGAGAGCGCTGAACACCCTGAGGAATCACTGGAAGAAAACCACGGTCGGAGTGTGCCTGCTGAGCTGGGGCGGGAACTGGCTCTACGAGAAGCACTGGTAACTGCCGGCTGGGGCCGGGCCGGTGGGCGGGGGAGCGGGGCCGCCGCGGGCTCCTCTCACGGCCGGTCCGCTCCGCGTGGCGAGGGCATCGCTGCCGCCTTCGCCTCGGACGCCCCCGGGCCGCCGGCCCTCTGCCTGAGGCGGGCTCCCCTCCGGCTGTTAAAAGGGAGGCCGCCCCTAGGAGGGACACTGGCGGGGGTGGCTCTTCCTCCCCCTTCAGCAGCCGGGAGCTCAAGGAGGCCCGGAGCCTTTCGGGAGCTTCCCCCCCTTGGCTTCCTTGTGAGCCCCGACCTCCCTCAGGTGGGCGTTTTAAACAGAAGTGTCGTCAGGGTGGCTTGAGGCGTTTTTGGGTCTGTCGGGCGAAGAGAAGGATTTCTGTCTTTTTTGATTAGGCCATCAGCCCGGCGCACGGCATCGCCTTGCTTGCTTTTAATGAATAATATTGGGGTGACTGAAACCAGAGGCCCTGCACCTGCAAACGGTGCCGTGGGACCGGCTGGCATGACACCGGCTTCATGCACGATGGCCGTGTGCCCCTGGCTTTTCCCACCTCCTTCTTTGTCTTTCAATGGCAGCACACACCTGATGAGAGATGCCAGGTCTCTGTTCACCAGCACCTGTGCCTCCCTTGAGGCATTGCACCGGCACCAGCCCTGCACTCAGCCCCCATGGTGCTCCTGCCTTTCCCCCGTCACCCACTGAGCTGGAAGGAGCCAGTCAAGTGCCGCAGCAGTGCTGCTGCTGCTGCTGCTGACATAAGTCGTGCCGAGCGGAGTAATTTTTGCTGTTTACCTGTGGGGCCAGTGTTCTCGAGAGTAGCCACAATCCTTGTTCACCATCTTTAGAGAGCTCAGCTTATATTTTAATCCCCATCTGTCAAGATTATGGTTAATACACTTGACTAAAATGCAGGTGTAGTCAAATTATTTTTAAAAATGGTTGCTTTCAGTGCTGCTGTTTGTTCTGTCGGCACCTTAATGTCTTTTTAATTGTTAAGTCATGATTTTATCAGTGTTCTTTTCTGCTTACGTTAAAACATTGCCAAAGCTTCGGTGGGAAATTTAGGAAAATAAATGTTTATATTGTTTGTTATGCTTTCCTTCTTAATTTCCTTTTTACCAAGGGACTTTTGCATTAAATCAGTCTTTGTTTTGAATGGTACATCTGCTTTGGTTGTTTACTTCTTACCTAAGACACTAAGGCTTATTTGACTGCAAGGCAAGCAGCAAAAATATTCTCCTTCCATACTTTTTTTCCTTTCAATGGCTGATTGTAGGGCAGGTTATGGTGAGATGGGGCATAAGTGTGTGGAAGTGGTGGTCAGGAGGCCATGGTTTCTCATGTATGCTTACATGGACCAACAAGCAGAAAAGAATCACATAGTATGTTGCTGTTGTAAGCAGCAGTATTTGTGCTGAACAGAGTGGGGTTTTTGATGCCTTCGTGCAATGTCAGTGGATCCTTGACCTTGCATTCCTCTTTTTCCTCTGATGTCTTGAACTTTAAATTCAGATAAAGTAGTGAAATGTAAATGAGCAATTATTTGTAGATACCTCTTAGCCAAAAGAATAAACTTAATGAACAAAATGAGGAGGAAGAAATTGCTTGTTGGCATTTGTATGAAGGGCTGGCTAGTGGGGCACAGCAGGCTCTGACCTTCCCAGCCACCTTGCCTATGTCAGTGGCCAGGTTACTGCTGTCTGGTTGCCACAGATAGTAATGACAGGAGAGTGAATGTCAGGCCTGACATACTACAGAGAGCTACAGAAATAGCATATGAAGAAAAAGACTATATCTGCTTCTTGTGCATATGGAGAGTGGGCACTTAGGCCTGGGAGCAGTGTCAGACACAACCAGTCTCCTTCCTCTGTCTGTTGTTTCTGGGACTTCATGTGCCTGGGTACTGTTGGTTTCAGCTGTATTGATTTCCTGTGCAGGGCCATTATGATCTTGGAGAAGATGAAGTGTACTGTGGGACAGGTGGTGCTGAATAAGGAGGGAAAGATGAAAGGCAAACAAATAAAACTTTTGGTATAAAAATTTCAGTGCTCGGAGGTTATTTGCACCAAGTGTAGGCACTGTGCTTTAACCCAGATGATGTAGTGGGGAAAAAATATTTACAAGTCCCATTCTTTAATCTCCTCTTTTATCTGTAAGAGAAAATGCAGCATTTCCTTGCCTGATCTGGGAAATGCAGGGTAAGAAATCCTGTGATGACAAACAGCTCTGTGTGACTTTGATGTAGACTGAAGCACTGCTGTAAAGTACTGCTCTCAGAGATTTAAATACAGTTTGGAAGTGACAACCATTTATCCATTTCTCTGTGAAGGATTGTTTTAGCCAGGGAATGGATAAATGAGAAGTGACAGAAGAACCTTGGTGGCAAGTGTGTAGAAATTCCAGGGTGGTCTCAGCAGCCCTTCCATGGCACTCTGTGCACAGGGGAGGCCTTACCTCCTGGCTGCTGGATGGATCCCCAGCTGCAGTTTGTTTTGCCTCCATGTGTGGTAATGGCTTTTAGCATTTTGGTTGTTTTTTGCACATTCCCTCTTCCCAGTTTCTTTGCTTATGTACCAGTTCTGCTGGGGAGCAGGAGTGCCTTTTGCCCCGTGCACCAACTGCTCCAGGCAACAGGTGAAGAGGTTTGTGAGGGAACCACAGAGGCTGTTAGCGCCATCAGAGGATAAATGGTTATGCATGAGGCACACTTGGCTAGACTTAGATCTGCCCTTTTAGAAGAGATTAAAAGCTTAGGGAAGCCTTGCACTTCGGTGCCTGGCACCACTGCAGTTTCTGATGGAGGGGCTGGCTTTAGCAAAGCATCGGTTCAGATTAGCCTCTTGACTGCTTGGAATTAGCTTTCTGAGATGTCGCTCATTTATTTACAGCTGAAGAAAATGTTTGTTTCCCAGTTCACATCCCTCTTCTTGGCTTTTCCATCCTTGTGGATTTTCTAAGACATTTCTCTTTCAAGAAGATCATTTGCTTTTTTGACTTCTCAAGGTTCATTCTTCTTTTGGATGCAGAGGCTATGATGCCTTCATAAGTGGAGCTATTGTAAATAACAATCTGTCCTTCAGATAGGTGGCAGCTCTTCTGTAGTCGGTCTCTACGTGCCTGCAGGGACAGAAGAGCTCCGGAGTATTTCCTTAAGACTTTGGAGGCTGCTACATGGACAAGTACAGACTTGTTCCCTGTGTCTCTTCCTTGCTTGGCAACGGAGCCCGATGTTCCCCTCCTGCGCCTTGCAGATTGTGCCGTGGGGTTTGATGTGGACACCCTTGTGGTCCATAGGCTGCAGAGGAAGGAGGGGCACTGGCGTGTAATAGCTCATCACCGAGTTAGTCCAAAGGTTGTGGATGACAATGAGTGTGAAGGTCAAGGAGCTTTCTTAGCCCAGTTGGGTTCTTCAAGCAGCATTTAGTTTCTGGATCAGGGTGTAAGCCTTTCATCTTTTAAGGTGTTTGTTCAAATACTGACTGCTATAAAAGTAAGGGGTTTGGGGATAAACAGAGTAAAGAGGAAACCTTGTGCTGATTCCCCCTCCCACATTTGTGATTCAGCCCTTCTAATTATGTAATATAACAGAAGGTGCCTCTTCAACAGAGACATCGATCAGTTGTTGGCAAAGGTTTTTCATGTGTAAAATGATAGGCATCATGTCTGGTTGAACTGCCACTAACTAAAAATGTATTGATATTCTTACAAAACTTCACTGAGTATTAAAATTCCTTTCTTGCTCATAAAAAAAAGTATGTTTTAAAAATAATTGTCTTGCATTTGGGATAGAAAATACTCTTGTAAAAAGATAACTCAGTGTTGTCGCATCTGAGATTGTCTCCTTCGAATTTCTCTGCATTGTGTGAATTTATTAGCATAATTTTAATCTATAGCATGGCATACTACAGGTATGAGGGACATTGAATTGAATGTACTAGATCAGAGCAGAGCGTCAGATACATGCTCACAGCCAGTAAGGTACTTCTGTTTATACAGTGAGGTTGATTACAGGTAAGGATATGACTGTTTAAAAAATTCCCACCAAATTTGGCATCCCTTCTCACCTCGATGTCCTAGGTCACCTTTCCTGAACTGAGCTGCTGCTCTTCTTTATATGTTCAGGTGGTGCAGCAAGTCACCAGCTCTGTCATATCAGCGGAAATTTAATCTCCATCAGTTTAACTGATTGTCAGATTTGGCCAGGCTGTTGCAGTGGTGGCACTGGGTATGTAGTTATCCCTCTGTCAGGATGGGGACCCTCGATATTGTCCTGAGGCAGTGGACTCAGATGCTCAGTTTTACTCTGTGTATGTTCAAGTATTGACTTTCTCTGTAGAAAATGCTGGCAAGGCATCTGGGCCTTTGACTGCTTGCCAGTAATCTGAGTGTTATTGTTATCTATAATTTGAATGTTAGCTTCTGCATGTTTGCCAACTGATAACTCACTGTGTCACCTCTCTGCGTATTCTTCCCAAGGGGCTGACTTTATTTCATCAAAACTTTGTCAAAAAAACAGAGTATCAATTCTGAGTCTTGGTAAAGCTGATGAAAAGTAGTATTTGTCTTTCATGCCCTTCCAAAGCCAAGCTGAAAGTAAATGCTGATATCCAGCTAGGAGAGTGCTTGTGCTCTAGCTGTATTGGAAGGAGCCAAAAAGCTCTCTGCTAAGACATGATCTCTTTTAGGGTTCTGTTACAGCTCTTGAGGAGTGATCCTACATGCACAGTCAAGTTTCTCCTCATAAAACTCTTGTGCTTTGATGCAGTTACTAAAGTGGAGAGATTTTAAGGTTCTTGCTTGAATCTACTTAATAGAATCATAGAATCTGTTTGGCTGAAAGAGAACTTTTAAAATGATCAAGTCCAACTGTTAACTTGGCACTGTCAAGCCCACCACTTAACCGTGTCCCTCAGCACCACATCTACATGTCACTAAAGTACCTCCAGGGATGGTGCCTCCACCACTTCTCAGGATGGCCTGTTCCAGGGCTTTACAGCCCTTTTTGTGAAGAAATATTTCCTGACATTCAACCTAAATCTCTCCTGGCACAACTCGAGGCTCTATTCCTCTAATAGCTGGTAATTCATTTTGAAATGGGCTCTCACACTGGAGCTTCTGTTCATAGTTTGTCACTTTTAAGGGAGTTGCCTCTGCTCTAAGCTGAAGGCTTTCCCGTGCCATGGCTGTGGGCCTCAAACAGCTGCTCCAGTTCGTGTTTGCTGGCTTTTCCTTGAGGACACTGCTGCCCTGGCCGACCTCTCCTCAGGGGAATTGGCCTTTCAGCCCTGGCCTCCTCTGGTGCTTGGGCAGAGGCTGCAGCCTTAGGCGGAGGAGTGTACGCACTAAATGGTGTGGGTCTGTGTGCTTCTATGGAAAGGGTTAACTCCTGGGAGCGGCGGCTGCCAGTCCTGTGCGGGGAGGTTGCGGGCAGATCGGAGCAGCCCTTGTTCCGGGGGCTTGTCCAGATGTTGTGCTCTCCCAGCCTGGGGTGTTCTGGCAGCCTGACTCGGCTGGTGCGTGGTGAGCTCTGGATGATTGCTCTGCCTTTTCCCTGCGGAGAGCCTGCACTGCAGGGGCTGCTGGCCTTGCACCATCGACTGTTATCTTTGCTGAACCAGCCAAACTTGTCCGTGGGTTCAGCTTAGGACAGCGTCTTACTTCCATACCCACTGCCATGGCTTGTTCCTCTCTCTTTCCTTTTTTTTCCTGCTTAGGCAAGTTGGCCCAGTGGTAGGCTACGTGATGCCTGCTCTCCCAGCAGGAAGGCAGCCCTGGGCTGGCCGGCAGATGCAGAACTGCTGGTCAGCTCTGCTTCAAGGCCAGAGTGGTGTCTGTAAGTCCCTAGCGTAAACGTGAAGTAAAAATTGATTTTTAGTTTGCTGTGGATGTGATGCAAGTTGGGAGATCTCTGTGTTCTTTAAGGCAGTGCAGCATGTTCTCTCAGCCTCCACTTGCTCCTGTCTGTGTGTCACTGAAAAGGCTTTACTGGTACAATAAAGAAGAAAAAAAAAACTCCAAACAAAATATTATGTTCATTATTAAAGTCTTCTCTTCTCTGGAAGCTGGTACACAGACTTTTTTATAATCTAATAGGTACAGATTTTTAAAGACTTTAACTTTTTGCTATTTTAAACATATTTCTAGCTGTATTTATCAATTGTTATGACCTTCAGAGGACTTCCAAGTAGCACTACCAAGTCTTGTGGTACTTTAGGTGATCCATATGAGATGAGTAAAGACAAGAGCTGTGGTGCAGGTGGGGGAACTGCTGGTTTTGCAGATACACCCCCACGAGTGCACTTGTGCTTTTTTCCCTGAAGTATGAAGATAAAGTTAAGTGTTGATTTAACATTTTAAGGAAATAAAAATTTTCCTGTTACCTGTTATGTTTAAGCCACACTTGGGACATCTTTAAGCCAAACACAGATGACTTTGAAATATATGCCCCAGTTGAATTAGTGGGAATCCTGTGAGCATGGCTGGGATGGCAGGGGATTCCAGGTGCTGTGTCCCTGCAGAGGTGAGACAAATCACCTATATGTTACAGGACAGTAAATGATTGTTCTGGTTTCAGAACCTAAACCTTTCGTTTGATGACAAAACGATATGTGTCAGAGTAACCTTTTTCTATTTCTGTAAGTGCTTCAGTGCAGCACAAAATAAGCTTAAATGTTGACACTTAAACTGTCAAGACTAATTTTTATGGTTGAGACTCCACTGAGCTGAATCAAGTTTGCCTCCTTGACAGTTGTTTGGAGAGTGTTTGCAGGTTGTGACAGAGAGCACAGTATCTTCTGCTTGCATTTGAAAAGTTCTGCTGGAGTGCATTTTAAAGGCAGTCAGCACTGCCGTGTGAGGTTGTGGGCACCAGGAAATGCTACTGACCATGTGACACAGCTCAACTACTAAACAACAGAGCATCAACATGGAGTAACCAGATAACATGGATTTGGCTAGAATCTGTTAATGAGGTTAGGACAGCAATTCTCAAATCCATAAGTTGTGCAGCCATCATTTGATAGTGGAGTTTTCTTGATATATGATAATATTTCAACTTTATATATTGAAATTGCAATTGTATTGTGCTTGTTCTGGCCACATATAAAGGGACTTTTTTCCCCCCTCTGTGACTATGTACAGGTGCTTCTGTCCTCAGCAATGATTTACCCTGTCACATTGTCTTGATTGAACTGGAATTAGCTGTGACAGTGTTGTTTAACTTGGAACATAAACCTTTGCAGAGATTGCTATTCCAAGTCTGCCGCTCCTTTAAGTAATATTTCAGCTGCTCAATACAAATGACTTATTCCTTTGGTTTTAAGGAGTAAACATTACAGTTAAAAGCATGCCTCTGAGGAAATTTGTTTTAGAAATTCCAGTTACTTGTTATCCTGGTGAGATATTATTCACATATTTTTTTTCCATGCTTGAATTCTTCCTTTGTCTTTTTACTGTTACCAGGAATAAATCAATGGCTTTTTTGCTGTAGTTATTTTCTCAAAACCTAACTTTTCATCTCATTTGAAGTCACCCTGAAGTCACTCTACTTTTCTTTTTATGACATCGCAGCATCTTTTGGTGGTGCCAAAAAAAAGCAGTTTATATAGCTCTAGGAACATATAAATACGGTAAACTCACGGAATTGAACAGACCACCCTGTATTTGGGTCCAGAGGTCTGACCAAGGCCTCGCTTTCTCTTCTGCCATTTCCATCACAGGATTTGGCCTGTTGAGCCACACCTCGTGGTGCTGCTTTCTGAGGCACTTGTTTTTCCTGGTTGTCCTTGAATCCTTTTAATTGGTGCTGCATTTGTTTTGGTGTGCTGACTGTAACTGGGGGTTTTGGACAGACAATAATACATTCTCTTGCCAGGTATTGGCAAGGGCAAGCTAAAGGAGTTTTTTGGTTGTATTGAGGCAAGGGGGAGTGTCTGGTATCTAAAGGGCAGGTGAGACTTGGGGCACTGCAGAACAGGACTCCCTGTTTTGGCTGTAGGGCCAAATAGGGCTTTTTCTTTTTTGCTCTGGAGAAGAAGGGAATTTTCTTCCTCACTAGGAAGTTTTGTCTTCAGTTTCCCTGCCAACTATATCCTGCTTGCCGTGTTGTCATTGCTGTCTGTCACCAGTGGCAAGCACCAGGATTAGTCTAGAATTTATTTTTGAAACGACCATCAATGACATATCTCATTGATATTTTCTTCTTTGTTTTTAAACTCCACTTAGATGAGTTGAATGTTTTTTACCTCTCTGAGTTACTGCTTTGGGCCATGCTCAGGTGGGTTGTAGGTGTGCACTAGCCTGTGTTTGCCTTACAAACTGGTGGAAAGGGGAGTTAATAATAATAGCGAACAAAAATTTTAAGTCTATGAAAGTTACACTTGAAGTCTAAATCCCGAATGTATTGCCAGAATGTTACATGCCTTCAGTGTAAATATCAGGCAGTATTAACATGAAAAAACCCCACACCTTATGTCTGGAGTGCAGTTATGTGGCAATTTAAAAATAAATCCCAGTTCTACAGTGTCTCAAGTTTATGTAATCTCAGCACACTTGGCAGCCTGATCTTTGTTTTCTACTTTGCTTTGCTATAGAAAAGTTGTTTGCACGCACGTGAAGAAAAAAAATCATGCATGATGTGCTTAAATGGGTGTGTTTCATCTTTAAAATGTGTTAAATAGGTCTTAAATAATCTGTGCTTTTTTATTTTAGCTCTGGCAAAGTGTGTGTAAAAAGGGTCTGCACCTACATATTAAAAATTAGCAAATTATTTTAAACTTACACAACCTAATTTCCACTTTCTTTTCTGTCTTACCTAATAGTGATAACCTGCTACGAAGAGCTGCATGCCAAGAAGCCCAGGTAATACCATTTAAAGTGATAAAATTAGATTAAAATCTTCCTCTTATCTTGGCTGTGCAGGGCTCCCGAGACTCTCCCAGCAGGCCCTTGCTACGTGACCAGCCTTGTAAGGATGCCATCTGTTCTGTTCTGCCAGAGCGCCAAAGGGCAGAGCAGGCCTCCAGCCTGCGGCCTGGGCACTGCTACCTCGTGTGCCCTGGCTGCTGCTGTGTTATCACTGGGGAATGTTACTTACTTCTCTAGCTACCCAGACCTCCATTTCTGCGGGTGTCATTGCTCTGTCCCTCTAAAGTTCCCGTTGGAAGATGATTTGTTGATAAGACAGGAGCCTGAGCTGTTGGATCTGCTGCGATGGGCATAGCCCGGGCAGAAGCAGCTTTATGTTGTCACTCGGCTGGAGACCCTTGCCCTTGTCTGCTGCATCCCAAGTGACTTTGTCAAGACATTATGTATGAGGACTGACCTAGTGCTTTTGAGACCCATGTACTGGGAACTTAACAGAGACAACTCATTTGCTGGTCCCTGACAGAGATAGTTATTCTTGGAATGTACTGACTACTGCATATTGTAGTATGTGGCCCACATGGGCAACCAGCAAAGAAAGAGTTCCCAGTTCCCATAAAGAAATCTTGTCTTTAATAAGCAGTTTTTCAGAAGCACAAGTGCTGCTGCTCATGGATGACATTGCTGCACAGATACTGCTTACTGGCTCTGATTATCTTGGTGATGTGCTGTAGGATTTTAAGAGTCTTTCTACCTCCCACAAATTAAGTTTATTCTAAGCCTGCTTCTCTGTGCTAGATCCTAGATATTTTGCAGGGTGTAACACAGCTTTTGTCATTGCCATGTACTGGGAAGAATGGTGAAAATGATTTTTGTGAGAACCCTGCTTTGGTGGTGCACCTGAATAATCCCAGTTTTATCCTGCTGGCTGTTGAAGGGTGTATATTTACAGCAACTTGATCTGGACAATGGGTCTTCATGCTCCATTCCCCTGATCATCTTGGTAGCCCTGTGCTGGACTCTCTCCAGTAAATCTCTGTCCTTCTTGAACTCGGGTGCCCAGAACTGGACACAGTATTCCAGATGGGGCCTCACCAGTGCAGAGTAGAGGAGGAGAAGAACCTCCCTTGACCTGCTGGCCACACTCTTCTTAATGCATCCCAGGATGCCATTG
>JAOEGS010007665.1:0-15488 GCA_025447755.1 Corythornis vintsioides
CCCCCCCCCAACCCCCCAACCCCGACCACCGCCAGCGCGCGCGGCACCGGCGCCAGGCCCCGCCCCCTACGGATCGCCGGAGGGGGCCGGTACCGGGGCCTGGCGACCCCTCTTCCCCTCCGCTCTCACCCCACCTCCCTCCTTCTTACCTCGAAGTGGGCTCTGGCAACGGCCAAGTCTCCCTCAGGGTCGGGGGCCGGCGGGGCCGTTGCGGGCCCCTCCCGGGCGGGCGGCGGGGGCGGGCTGTCCCCGGCGCGGTGAGTGGGGGGGGGTGGTGGCAAGAGGGTGTCCCCGCACCCCTCCTCCCGGAGCGGGGGAGGGGGCCGGAGGGGACGACGCCGGGGCCCCGGGCTGGGGAGGGGGGGGTTTCGACGGGGAAGGGGGGTAAGATGGAGTAACCGTCTCTCGGCCGCCGCGGCGGAGCGCTGCCCGCTTCTCTGTTCCCCGGGAAATCCCGCCCCTCCCCGCGCAGGGGGGGAGTCCCAGACAACTATTGAACGCGACGCACGCCCGTCAGCCCCGCGACCAATCCACGCTCTAGTCCTGCCCACCTCCCCCTTCCCTATTGGCCGCGGCCCCCAGGAAGGGGATGTGGAGAGGAAGGGAGGGAAGAGGGGAGTTGGGGGGGGGGCGGGGGGAGCGACCGCCGAAGAAAAATGTCCGTATAAGCAGCGCGCCCCGCCCCTGTCCCGCCTCCTCCCCTGTCCTACTGGCCGTGGCCGAAAAGCGCCAGCCAATCGGCGGGGCGAGCAGCGTCACCGTCACGCCGGGGAGCCCGCCCACGCGGTGGGGACGAGGCCCCGCCCCCCCCAGCGGCCCAGGCTCCGCCCCCTCTCCAGGGAGCCCTTTTGTGGAATGTTTACATCGGCCGCGGCTGGCCCCCCACTCACGGCGCGCTCACCGCCGCCGCCCCCCCCTCCCACGCGCCCGGGGATCCGTCGCCAAATCCCGTGCCCCCCTTCCCCCGCAGGTTGGCGGGGAGTTGGCGACGGAGCCCAGGGGGTGTGGGGGCGGCGCTGCCTTTTGTCCCCGACCGCTTCACTTCCGGGATGGCAATGGGTCGGTTACACGTGTGAGGGGCACGGGCACACGCACACACACTCACACACACACATACACGCACACGCACACACAGACGCACGGAGGGGAAGTGGGGGGGAGAGGCCCCGCGCACCGAGGAGGCGTGCCCGCCGCCCCGCGGCCAATAGGAGCGAGGGGCGGGGCCGGCGCGGCGACCGCTCCCCCCCCTTCCCATACACTCGCTGCCCCCCCCCCCACCTACGCCACCTCCCGCCCCGCCGCCCCGCGCGCTTCCCGCCTAGAGCGCGCGCGGGTCGCTCCTTCCCGCCTCCTGTCGCCTCCCGGGGGAAGCGAATCCCGGGGAAGCCGTGAGGGGGGAAAGGAGAGCGGAGGCGGCGGGGTGTCGCGGGGGGGAAAGCAGCTGTTACATACCCTCAGCGCGCAGGCGAGGAGCCCTGAATGGAGGGGAACTCCCCCCGGGGCGGATTGGCCCCGCGATACCGATCGTCACGGCCGCACCGCCCACCGGGGATCGGAGGGGGTGGCCGAGGGAGAGGCCTCACCGAAGGAGGGCGGGAGGGAGATGACCCTCGGCCATGTGGCTGAACCTGGCCCCAAGGAGCGGGCAGCGCTTCCCGTCCCCTCTGCCCTTGCTAAAACACGAGCGGGAGATGAGGCAGCGGCTGCAGGGTTTAATCTTTTTAATCATCATCATCTCGCAGGGTTTACAAAGTTGCAGAGGGAGTCACGCTGGCTGCTGCAGGCACCCCCACCTGCCTCCCCCACATTCAGGCCAGAGGAGCCAGGCCTGTCCCGGGACTAGATGTCAGCAGGCCGGCTGCTGCTGCTCACCTGCTCACCCGGAGCATGCTCGGGATGGGGCACATGCTCTAAAACTTCTATTAAAACACGTGTTTTAAGCATCGTCACTCAAATGAGGTCTAAACCTCTTGTGGTTTTGTTCTTCCCTCCCGTCCCAGGAGGCCAGGACCCGCAGACACAGCAGAGGAGTATCTCTCACAGCCTTACCTCTGGCCAGCAGCTGCAGTGCGATTTAACTGCTGAAAGGTTTCTGTCCGGAGGTGTTGAAACCTGCCAGCGCCTCTGTGGATCCAGCCCAAGCCTGGGAAGCTGCTGGCACACAAACAGGAGGGCTGAGGAATGAAGTGCTCCAGAGCCAGGCTGCTTTCAAACTCCCAGGGCTCAACATGCGCCAGGCAAATTACAAGCTCCACAGTAATCATCATTAGCCAGGCGGCGCGAACGCAGCCAAGAAACCCGGAAAGCCAAATGAGACAGGTGGGCACAGGGATGGCAGTGCCACGTCGGGGTTTCCCTGCAATGGATTTACAACCCGTTTCCAAGCCTCTGCTGCCACTTTGGGTCTCATTCTTGTTTCAGTTCAGGATGTGCCTGCTGTGAATTCAGCCCGTGGTGATCGAGACCCTACCCTGGGGTGCTCTGGGAAAGGGGAGATGCTCCAGGGAGGACCTGCTGCCTGCTCTCAGTGGCTGATTTCTCCCACCACTCTCCAGACAACACAGAGCTGTTACCTTCCAGTAACAACTTGGCTCTCAACGTGAAGTGGCTGTTTCCACAGAAATCCGTGTTCTTGCTGCTGAGCAGGAGCTGCTGGCAGGAGGAGGAGTAGATGGAATAAAACCTTGTCTTGGGCAAGAAAACTGAAAACGTTCGCTTTGATAAGAAATGCAGCCCTGGGAATAGTTGGGGTGGAGTGAGTGTTTGGGTTGTTTTCCCATGGAAGATGCTTATTCCCCTCTCCTCCACATCCAGCACAAATGGGATCTTCATCCCTCAAAGGGAGCTGCTGAGGTCTACAACAGCAATGTATCCCAGCAGCTCCTGTTCAGAGCCAGTGATCTCCTTCCTTCTTGTCTTCACCTAAGCAGGGTGTTCTCTCGGTTAACCCTCCCCCGTGAACAGCCTGAGATGTGACGGCAGCTGGAGAACTTCTGCTGCCATTTGGCCACCAGACTGGTTAAAAAGCCCCAAACCTCAACTTTGAGAGGCGCTGCCAGCCACGCAACATTGGAGACAAGCTGCAACACCCCCCACCCCCCCCCTCTTTCTGCACGTGTGCCAAGAAGAAAGCTCAGCATGGGTGAAGAGTGTTTTTGAGGAAGGAGAGAGGACCCCAGGGTCCCTCAGGTCTCCCTCAGAGGCCAGAGCCACCCTACAATGGGCACCAGAGGGAAACTAGTGGCCAGCCTGGGACTGGAGGAGCAGCTCCAGTTTGAGCACCGGGCAGAAAACAGTACCAAGATGAATGGGATGCCCCATCTGAAACAAAACTGCTCCCCAGGCTGGGCATGCACAGCTCTGAGGATGCTCAAAGCAGCCACGTCTCACAGCACAGGGATCCAGCCCGTGCATTCAACCCCGGGGTTGGCACGGCGGAGCCTGAGCACAGGGGGAGGCTTCCCCCTCTGCCAGTCCCAGACCGATACCAGCCTCCTTTGGCTTTTCCAGGCTCCAGCTGAGTAAACACAGGTGCTGCTCTTCCCAACCAACTGCTGGGCTCCGAGGCATGATCTGCACCAGCAGCCTCTTCTTCCCTCAACTCAAAAGCCTCAGGCTGAAGCTCAGGGCCGGGTATTGCTTGCTCCTGAAGGCCAGACCAGGCTGTGTTCTCCAGGCTGTGTTCTCCTAGCTATACCCTCAGGGTTTCGTGCCCTCCACGCCTGCTCAGTGCCACAGCAAGGCCATCCCTCAGGATACTGAAGAGCCTTCAAGGAAGAGCCTCCAAGAAGCCTGTCGCTTGAATCAGGGCAGGAGATTGATGCTCTGGGGCCCAGCAAAGCCCTGGGAAAAGAGGCAGGAGCTCAGAGCAGGTCAGACTGGGCCCTCCTCACCTCGCTGCCTTCCCTCCTGCATTATCCTGCCCATCCAGGAAAGCTGCCCCCAGCCTGGTTATCTCTGGCAGGGCCTCACCCAGGACAAGAGTGGGCTGGCTGGTTCTGAGCACGTCCTACCCCGTGCTCCTCAGTACAGCCCCAAACACAGCCCTGTCCCTCTCAAATTGCTGGTCCACGTGTCCCCAGGGATGGGCCAGCTTGCTTTTGGGGACTCCCCTGGCTGCCTCCACCACCAGGGCTAAGAGGACTGGGCATGGGTACTAAATATTATGTCGATATGAATAAAAAATCAAAACAAACCCCCAAAAGTAACAACAACAGAAACATTTCTCTGAAGGAGAGCAAAATAGGAACATTTACAAATACTTCTGGCTCTGGCTTGGATCAAGTTAATGTTAAATACAAAAAAAAAATACCAAAATAAAAAAGAAACCTAAATAAAACCAACAACCTCCCCAAGATTATAAAAAAATAAGAATATACACATTCAAAGAGCTTATTACAGTATAAAGTTACTGAGGCCTAGGCACCAGTCCCAGCTCCTGGAGGGGCAGGGGGCCAGGGTGGTGGCAGGGGATGGGGACAGGGACAGGGCAGGAGAGGTTGGTTCACTGCCTTCCCCAGGGTTTGGGCTTTTTGGGCTTGGTGCTTTTCCAGCCCGTGACTCACCACAGGGCTGGGCCCACGGGTTCCCACTGCTGGCTTGGGAAGGCCGGGCAACCTGGAGAGCCGGTTAGTCCCTGTCTGTCCTCGTCACCTCGTACCTAGTGACGGCCACGGCTGCACCCCGTGGGGCAGGGGATGCTGGTGAGCTCCTCACCTCCTGGCCAAAATCCTCCCAGTAGAACTGCCCCCTCCCAGCAAGGGATGAGGATGGGGAAGGTGCCACCGAGCATCCCCTGTGGCAGAGATGGAAGCAGGTCCCGGGTCTCAGTGGCTGCCCGTGTGGAGCAGGAGAGAAGGGGGAAAAAAAAAAAAAAAGTGAGGAAAGTTTGAGAGCCAGGACCAAACTCACTGCTCCAAGGATCACCGCAGTGAGATGGCAGGACAAGGGGGACCCACACAGTGGCTGCTACAAGGGGTGCTTGTATATATGTATCTATATAGTAGCCAGGGTTGGGCGCAGCATGGATACATTATATACACACATACATACAGACACACAGGCTTAGTGGCGGGTAAGACTGACGCAGGTGCCTCTTCCTATGCCCCGGTCCAGGGCAGAACTGGAAATACATTTCCTAGGGCTTTGCAAAGTCCCCTCTCTAGATACATTTTAGATGGTCCCAAGACAAAAAAAAATTAAAAAAAATAAAAAAAAACCCCAAAACAATTAGAAGAAAAACCACCTCCCCAAACAATCAAAACCCCCCCGACAGCAGGGAGGAGCGAGAGGCCTCTCCCCACACCATCCTCCACCCCCGGGGGAAGGGCAGCCACCATTGGCTTTGGATAAGGCACAGTTCCAATAGTGGAGGACAGGCAGCCACCCCCACCCCCCACTCCCCCCACAGCGCTCCGACCCCGTCGGCTCTGCCGAACCCTGGCGAGGCAACCGGTAGCCCCGGGAGGATGGGAGTTGGCCAGAGGATGCTAGAGGGGGGTTCTGTGGGGAGGTGGGCGGGTCTCAGTGTCCCGGTGAGCTCTTCTCCTGGGCAAGCCGGTGGCTGTGGTTGGCGAGCAGGAGCCCCTCGCGCTGGGCGTGCTCCAGGATGGCAGTGTAACAGAAATAATACTGCTCGGGGGTCTGGATGCTGAAGGCGCGCTGGGTCCGCATGCGCAGCACCGTCTGGTAGATGTTCAGAGAGCCCACGTCCTGCAGCTGCGACAGGCAGATGTCCAGGGCGCAGAAGGTACCTTGGGGACCACAAAGGGGATGGCATCAGTCACCCCAGAGCCATCGCTGTTGAAAAAAAGAGGGTTCCTCGGACCCTCCCCACCCTCATGGGTATGGGGAGATGTAGGGAAGAGACTTTCTCCCAGGTCTGACAGCTGCAGAAAGTCCTGGGGGCACTCACAAATGCACCCTGGGATGGAAATCATAGAATCATTCGGGTTGGAAAAGACCCTTGGGGTCATCCAGTCCAACCATCAGCCCTACTCTATGAAGTTCACCCCTAAAGCATGTCCCTCAAAAACACATCCACACGACCCTTCAACACACCCAGGGATGGGACTCAGCCCCCTCCCTGGGCAGCCTGTGCCAGTGTCTGACACTCTTTCAGTGAAAAAATTTTCACTACTACCTAGTCTAAACCTACCCTGGTGCAGCTGGAATCCATTCCCTCGTTTTATCATGACCTGTGAGCAGAGACCAGCACCAACCTCTCTACAATGTCCTTTCAGGTGGTTGTAGAGTGATGAGGGCTCCCCTCAGCCTCCTCTTCCTCAAACTAAACAGTCCCAGCTCCTTCAATTGCTCTTCAAGAGATTTATTCTCCATACCCTTCACCACTGCCCTCCTCTGCATTCACTCCAGCCCCTCAGTATCTCTCTTGGATTGAGGTACCCAAAACAGGACACAACACTCAAGGTGTGGCCTCCCCAGTGCCGAGTATATGGAAACCAATCCCCTCCCTATGCCCTAAGGAACCTGGACTTGCCCCACCACCACCACCACCAAAACCTCCATCCCAGCAGCAGGGTTACCCTGTTACCTGTCCTGCCAATGCCTGCACTGCAGTGCACCACGATTGGGGGGCCCCCAGGGTGACCTTTGAAGCGAGGTCCCAGGGCGCTGACCGCCACCCTCTGCTGCTGCTTCACAGCCCCCAAAAAGTCGATGAGGGTGGCTGCAGAGGAGGGGACACCGTAGTCTGGCCAGCTCAGGTACTGGAAATGGGACACTAGCCGCCGTTCCCTGGTCTGGGGGAAAGCAAAAGGGTTAGACCCTCCTACCTCCTCTGCTCCGGCCCACAGAGGACCTCCAGCACCCTCATGCTCTGCCCCTTCAGGTGGATGCGGCCACGCACCTCTGAGCTGTGGATCTCCAGGATGGTTTTCTTGTAATGGTTGAGGTTCTCCACGCCCAGGTTGGTGATGGTCAGGGCCCCGAAGCAGACCTGGAAATCCTTCTCCAGGGGCCAGTACTGGCCGCACTTTCTCCTGCCTCCCTCCTCCAGCCTGGGAGCAGGAGAAGGACAAGCTGGTGACACTCTCCTTACCCTACTAGGGACACATCCCACACCACACATCCTTGATCCTTTGGGGATCCCAGATGGGCCAAACCACCCATCCCTGAAGTGACATCCTCACTCTGCAGGGCTCTGGCTGGCACCAGGGTCACTGCCGAGAGCACAGTGCTGCTCATCCAAGAGCAGAAATGCTCATTTTGCAAAACAGAACATGTCTATGCCCCACCCCAGGAGTACTCACCGGGTTGTCATCACAATCACCAGGACATTTTGCTCCCACACCATGCGCCAGAAGTCACCGTAGGTGTTTTCCAGAGGCCCTGTGGGGACAGCTCTGCACTAAAGCCCAAAACCTGATGGATTAGGGCAAAGCCCTTCACCCAGCAGCCTCCCTCTCCCTCCTCAAAGGACCACATCCCTTCCCGTGGGGACTGACCCTGGTGTGGATCCACTAGCCCTGCCTGGAGCTGTCACCCAGAACCGAATCACTACAGCTCAGCAGCAGTTCCTCCTCTCTACTCTCTGCTGCTTCATCCCCAGGCAGGTGGGGATAGGGTTAGGGGCAGGAGGTGGCTGCTGCCATCACCACCACTCAGCCCAGCACCCTTCTTTGTGGGAGACAGCTGAAGGAGGATGGACCTACTTGCTATCTCCACTTTACTCTGTCCTGACTGGGGAATGGGAGGCTAGTAAAAACACCCAGAGGGGAGCAGGAGCAAATCCAGAACACCCCTCACTGTGGCCAGTGGCCAATGCTGGGCAGGGAGTTGAAGCCCACGCACGCCTCTGGAGCAAAGTAAGGTGGGCTCGGGCCATACCCTGAGTCCCGATGTAGGCGTTCCTCTGCTTGTAGCCATCCATGAAGCTCGCATTGATGTAGTCGGTCAGCTGAGGAGGAGAAAAGCACACATGGCGTGAGCCCCTCCGGAGCCCCACGGCCAGGACGGCTGGATCGGCTTCACTCGGAACGCCGCGTTTCCATCCCGGGCTGGCTCACCTCCGGACGGCTGTAGGGCTTTGCCAGCTTGACACGGGTCTGGTCCAGGCAGGGCACGTCCCCGTACCGGTTCTTCTCCTGGTTGTAGGGTGCCCTAAGAGGCAGGGAAGAGGGGGAGAGGGAAGCAGGGATGTTTTCCAGGCAGGGAACGAAAAGGCAGCGTCTCTGCACAAGACTCCGGCGCCCATAGGCTGGGCTCTGCTGCCATCACCTGGCCAAAGCCTCGGGAAGCAGAGTCCCAGCCAGGTCCTGGTCCCTGCTGTCCCCTGGTCCCCATTGTCCCCCACTCGGCTGCTGGAGCAATAAAGGGGACTCTCAGCATCACTAGGCTGGGGAGCTCCATCACTAACCCAAAGCAATGCACCCTGAAGAGACAGATGGGCTACCACTGAGCAGCAGAAGCACGGGGAGGCAGTGTTTTTGGGGTGAGAGAGGGACCCCCACGCTCACCCACACCCCCAGCTCCTTTTCCCTCAACTCACAGAGAACAAACAAAGGTGCCAGCCGGGCTCCTGCACCGAATATCTTCATACTCTTCATAGATGCCTCGTTTCTGCTTGTGGCTGACGTGATCCAGCAGCTCCTGGAGGGTGACCGACTTGGGCCCAGGGACATGGACAGAGCCATTATCTTTGGGGGCCACCAGCGGCACCAGGATGAGCTCGTCCAGGGGGTCGGGATGCCCATTCTGCTGGGGCAGGAACCGGCAGTTCCAGCTCAGAGGGTCCAGTTTGAGGGACCCCCCAAGGTATTCAGGGAGGCACTCCCGGGGAAGATGCTCCTTCAGCTCTGACATCTTCACCATCTGCACCTGTGGGAGGAAGAGGCAGGGTGAGGGTGACTCCAAGAAGGATTCATACAGGGATGTCAACCATGCGCCATGATGCCAATGGAGCCTGCACCCAAAAGCATCAGGATCTTCCTCCTTCCTCCCCTGCCATGGGAGGGCACCCACCCAGAGGAATGCCAGCAGCAGGACAGGGACTGAGCCTCCCACACACCCACACTGACACCCAGCTCCAAACTTGCAAGCAGCTCTGAGCTCCTACTAACAGCAGAAGGGCAAAGTCCAGCCCAGGGAGACACCAGGCTGGAAAGGGCTCTACCAGCAGCATCTCTGATTCCAAGGATACTGGCTTAGGTAGTTTTGTCTTTGCCAGGTTGGGCCTGAGCACAGGTATTTTAAGCTTTGCTTTTCTCCCACATGCTCAGCAGTGGTTTCCTTTCCCATTAATCACTCCCTATTGCCTCCGCCTCCTGCTGGCAGCAGCCTCACCACAGAAGGAGAAATCAAAGGTGATTTCAAAAGAGGCTCAAAGTATTTGCTGTAAATACCAGAACAGGTTGATCCCTACAAAACAAGCTTCATTTGCCATGGGTTTGGGCTCAGCAGCTCCCAACGAATGGGGCTGAGGGAAACAAACTTGTTCTACTGCCCTATCCCCCAAGGAAAACCTCAACCCTCCCCACCCAGGGTTCGGTGCCTGGTGGGGGGATCCCTGCACTCACTCGCTCCCGCAGCTTCTCCTTCAGCAGCAGACTGATGATGGAGTAGGGCACACGAAACCACATGGGGGCTCCCACGATGAAAACCTTCTTGAGCCGAGCCGGGAAGGCACCCTGTGAGCAGGACAGGGTGAGATCCTCATCACCAGCCCCTCTCCACACTCTGCCAGGGTGAGGGGCCCATCCCAGCAGAGGTGACAACCAGCAAAGCAACCCCGCAGTGGCAACACTGCATCCGAAGCGTGGCTCGTGCAGAGCCAGCAACCCACAGCCCTGCTTATTCTTATGCTTCGATATGGAAACAAATTATTTCCTTGGAACTAGGTAGGCAGAGGGTTTGGCTCCACAGGGGAGAGTTGAAGACTGGGAGCTGGGATTTACACAGAGAACACACCCGGGCCAATATTTGCTGTTATATTTTTTTTTTTTCCAGAGAAGGGAGGAGGCATGAAATGCCAGCATGATTAAAAAATAATTTGCATCTGTTTTCCCAAAAGTGCTGCCAGCAGCTGCAAGCAGAACCCAGCTCAGGGACAGCTGATTCCCTCCCACCCGCGGGACACCGCAGTCCTGGCCGGGTCCAGCTTGGCAGCCTCCCAACGCCTTCCTGGGATCCTACATGTGGTCAGAATGGGCTGGTGTGAAAATATAGACCAAAACCACAGGACTTCACACACACGGGGAGCAAGTGGACCATGACCCACCCCAGGAACTGGGTCACCCCTGAGCTGTTACCTTCAGCAGGTTGAGGATCTTCTTGCTGAGGTCCAGCTCGAAGTTGGTGTACTGGGAACCTGCCATGTCATAGATGAACACCAGCCCATTCCTCTGCGTTTCGAAGCTGAGAGAGGGGAAAGAGCAACATCAACCCCGCAACATCCAACTGCTCAGCTCCTCTGCGAGCACATCTGCCTCACACTAACCTCATCTTCAGCTCACTGACCCCAAAAAAATCCCTTCCTGTGCTTCCAGAAAGACTCAGGGACCCAAAGCTTGCTTCTGCATTTCCCAGCTGCTCCAGCACCTCTTCCTACAGCCCTTACTTAAGCCTGGCTCATAGCTTAAGGCTGTCTCAGCTGCATCACCCATGATGGGTGAGTTTGAAAACAGAAAGAGCCCAGCAGGATAAATGGGATGTCACAGATTGGTATTTTGGGCAGGGCTCATGTGACATCTTGCCGGTGGTGCAGCTGCCTCCTCCCTGGCTGAAGCCTGCAGGAATCAGGGGCTTTGCTAAACAGAAATGGGCAGGGAAAAGCTTCAAAGGTTTTTGGAGCAAGCTCACCTCTCCACTGCTCGGTCCAGCAGGTAGAAGAGAGCCTGGAGCACCACATGCTGCACACTCTTGCTGGGGTGGTGCAGCTTGGCCGTGAAGAGGGCAATGGAGGCTCCTGAGGGGTCCCGCACACTCTGGTGAGGAAAACAGGATCAGGCTCCCACAGCACCTGAAGACACCCACAGTGGAGCTGGGACAAGCTGCCCAGCTGGGGTAACTCAGGAGGGGGATACCCCCCACCTACCAGAATGGTGAACTTGCCACTGAGCAGCTCCGAGCGCAGCGGCTCCTCGTGAGGCTTCAGCTTCACGATGCCCTCCTTCAGTCGTGTCTCCTGCCAGCGGGGAAATGGGGTGATGGTTGGCACGGGATCCCAGACCTCTAGCCACCATCGTGTCCCCAGGGGGGCACCCAGCCCTCTGAGGGAAGCCCCAGCAGGGAAACCTCCACTCCACAGCCCATTTTTCCATCAAGGCATTCCAACTGACTGCAGTACCACTACCTCCAGCATAGGGAGGAGCAGCTTTGCAAAACCAAGATGGGAAATAAATGCATATATGGCCTTCAGAGATGGGAAGATGCCCTGTGGGCTGGCCAGGAGGGCACCCTGAAAGCACAAACACTGCTCTCAGCATATATATGGAGGGGATTTGGGTCAGCAAGATCTCCATGGAGACTCGCTTTGGCTGAAAAAGGATTTTCCAGCTGGATAAAACTCATAAGGGAGTGAAAGGAGACAAAAAAAAAAAGAGGAGGGTGGTTCTTGGTATCAGAGTGCCTCACAGAGCAGGAAACCTCTGGCTAGGGGACCCAGCCCTGCTTGCTTACCCGGTAGGAGTGGAAGAGCTCGATGGCCCGCAGGACGTCGAACTTGCGGGCCATGAGGAACTTGACGGCCACGTTCCAGGAGAGAGGGGACACATTGTACTGGCCTGTCCACTTGTTGATCTCCTCCAGGAACTGCTTGGTTGCCTGCAGGAGAGATGAGGCATGTGTGGTGAGATGGGGTGGGAGGAGGTGTGCCTATGGAGCATCCCTGGTCCTGGTGAGAGCTGCACAGTGTGCGGGCAGGGGCTCAGCATGGCTCAGCAAACTCAGCAGCTCCTCAGGGAGAATCGGGGGGGGACTCATGGAAGCAAGAGGGGAGGGAAAGCGAAAGCCCAGCCATGTGAACATGGGTAATGAGCAAGACTGGCATCAAGGGTGACACTTGGTTGTGCTATAGGACATGGGCCAGCTAACCCGGTAAGGCCAGTTTCACACAGCTGCAGAAGACCAGGCAAGAATTGTTCATTCCAGGAGAGTACATGAGCATGCTCCCACTGCTCCCCACAGCCATTGGTGCCATAACACACCAGGGCCATCCTGCATGAGCACGTTCCCCTTCCCAAAGCACCCAAAACTCTGAGAAACACAGTAAGAAACTTTTCCAAACTTCACTCTGATGGAGCAGAGTCACAAAACCCAACCTGCAGCTCCTGGTGGGCTTCAATCCCCTAAGGCAAGCAAAATAAACCCAAAATGCATTCCTTTTTTACAAGCTATGTTTGCAAAGGGGACTCGGGGTTTCTGAACACCCCTGATTACAGTGGTGGCTTTGCTTTCAGCTGCCTATTGACCCCCTGTCCCACCCAGGAGTCCCGAGGGAAAGGAGACAGCACAGCCCAACCTTCACCCACATACTGCTCAAAGGATGCAGAGCACAGAGGGGGTCCCTGAAACAGCTTGATCCCACCCAGGCACACCCTGAAACAGAGGAGTTTCCATCCTCACAAGAGCGGAGGATGGCGATGACAGGAGGAGGAGGAGGAAGAGGGAAGACCAGTGCTGAAGGCTGGCTTCCCAAGCAGGAGGTACAGGCAGGCAGCAGTGTTGGATGTCACGGAGTTACTGGGAGCTGTTCAGCCAGCAGAGCTCGTCGGCGTTAATGACTTCCGACGGGAGGAAGCCAAGGGCCGGGGTTTATCGGCGGCGTGAGGCTCGGCGGGGGCTGAGAGCCTCTCTCGTGGGATGAGCTGAAGGAGCCCAGCTCTTCCAAGGAATCTCTCTGCAGCCCACCTGGTATCACAGCAGGGGGTTTTGGAAGGGATACTGGCTCACCCCACTGCTGGCAGCCACTAAGGGACAGCCCAGACCCCAGCACAATGCAGGCAGAAGATCCCTAACGTGGTACTGGAGACCATCAGAGCAGCCCAGTGAGCAGCAGCCAGCAGGAAACCCATGGAATTGGGCTGGATCTGCCCCAACAGCACTGGGAGAATCAGAAAGCAGATTTCAATAGCCCAGCTTCAAGCCCTTGCAAAAATCCCTTTCAAGCATCACTAGTCCTCCCTACAAAGCAGCCAGATCAGTCTCCCCATCTCTGGAATTGCTGGGGACAAGGGACTGGAGGACAGCAGGCAAAGAGGGGAACAAAGAAGCCAGGGTGTTTTACCACCCCCTGCCTCACATTCCCACCTCTCAGACAGCAGCCAGCGAGAGCTAAGATGCTCTTTCCCCAGCATGTGCAGGATGGCACTGGGCAGGAGGAGAGTGCCAGGCACACTCCTATTGCCATCAGATGGAGACCAGAACTGACACTGCAGCTTGAGATGGGCAAGATGCCTTGAGATGATGGGAAGGATGCCCCGAGGGGCACAGTGGCAGCAGGGAGAGGATGCAACACATGGTTGAGGTGTCCTCCTCAACATCTAACCCATCATGCTTCACATGATCCCATTTCCAGCATCCATCACGAGGGATGAAGAGTATTTTTGCAAGGAGGAACACCCACGAGAACAGCGTGGGGGGCTCTTCCAGCTCTTCCCCAGGCTGCAAATCCACCCTTCTTCTTCAGCCTGGGGAATAAGTCCTGTGAAAATTGCAGTGAGGCTGAAAAACCCAGAGGGAAATCAATTTGCTTTCTCTAGGATAGGATGGGAAGAACTGCATTGATCCTACGGAGCAGGAGATGTCCCAAAAGCTGGTAGGGAGAGGAGAGGGAGGAAAAACCCAGGCTTGCTGTCAATAATGGGGAGAGTGGAGTACGCAGAGTAAATCCTGATGGTCCCAAGGACGAACGGGTGGTGGGATGGGGTCGTCCCAGCCCCAACCAGCACTTATCCATCCAAAGAGAGTAACTTCTACTATTTTGAGTTCCAAGCTATCAAGGGCAGCACCGAGGGCAGCCAGCCTGATGATCCAGACCTGAAGCCATCATTGCAGATATCCCTTCACATTCTCCATCCACTGTTCCCACACAAACCAAACACCCCAGGGACGCTCAGGGGTAACCAGCTAACATCTCATTGCAAACCAAGCTCCCTTGCCACAGCAGGGTCTTCTAAAAACCTGTTTGCTGGAAGCTTCACACCCTTCAAACACAAAGCCCGGTCACTTGCAGGGACACAGGGCACAAACACCCCACAAACCTTGAGATTTTATTACCCTGGAGATAGCAGAACCGCTCCCAGGAGCGGCGCTGCTAAGAGGGAGGTGTGGCAGAGGAGAAAGCCTGGGAGTGCTGCAATTCCAGCACGGACTCCTCCGCCTCTGGGCGAGCCCTGCCTATGTGGGCTCTGGGCGTTTTGAGAACCTGAGGTCTCTGTAGCAAACCTCCTAAACTTCCCCGTGGACACGACGGATAGTTTAAAACGGAAATACAACCAAGCAGAGGGAAAAATCTGTCCCATCTCCCAGCCCGAACATCACCGCGGGGCAAGAAGGGAGCCCGGCTTCGAGAACGCAGAGCCGGGTGGGCATCTCCGGTGGGGATGAAGGAAAGGAAGAGACAGAGGTTGCTCCCGCCACCCGACGCTCCCCGGCTGGCTTATCGGTCCCGTTCCCCGAGCCCAGCAACATCCTCCCGCGGTGACGCAAGGCCGGCGGAGGAAGCCGGGACGTCACGGGAGGCCTGGGGCGTGGGAAGCGCATGCACACGCATCCCCACGCCAGCCTGCCCACGGAGAAGGGGGGGTGGTGGTGGTGTGGGGGTAGGGTGCCCGGCGAGCAGAAGGGACACGCCGCTTTGGGGTGGGAGGGGTGCATGACCCCGAGCCCACACTGCAGCGTCCCTGCTCGCCCCGCCGCACAAGGCTCCCCGCAAAGGCCTCGGGGGTGGGCGCTGTGCGGGAAGCCTTAAGGAAAAGGAGGGTGGGGGCTCGGTGGGGGGCTGCGTGGAAGGGAGGCTGTGCAGATGCGGCGTTGCACAGACCGGAGGAGGGGAAGCTTTGCAGATGGGGCTGTTCTTGGAGAGAAGCGTCCCGCTGGGAAAAAAAACAGCGCTGGAAAAGGAAGAACAAATGAGAAGGGGTTGGGGAGGGGTGAGGCAGCGCACAGGGGCCGGGCCGGTCCTGCTCAGCCCGGCCCGGGGAAGAGGAGCCCGGCGGGGACGTACCTGCTCCTCCTCGGCGCTGAGCTCCGCGGCCATGCTGCGCGGCGCGGCCCCGCTGCCCTCGGCGGGCCGGGCCGTGCCGGGCTGAGCCGTGCCGGGCCGTGCCGGGCTGTACCGAGCCGGGCTAAACGGCGGGCACCCTGCCGGTGCCCATCCCCGGGGAGCGGCGGCGCTGCGGGCACCGGCCCCTCCCGGCCGCCGCAGGCTCGGCGAGGGCGGCTCCGCCCCGGGGTCCCCACGGAAAGTGCCGACAAAAATTTAGAATAAATTAAAAAAAAAAAAGAAAAAGAAAAAGAAAAAAAGTAAT
>JAOEGS010007668.1:0-17928 GCA_025447755.1 Corythornis vintsioides
GCCCCGCGCAGGGCGCCGCCACGCGGACAGCGCGAGCCGCGCCGCGCCCAGCCCCGCCTCACCCTGCGCCGCCGCCGCCGTCGGGGAAACGCCGTCGGGGAAACGCCGCCGGCGCTCCGCCACCGCCCGGCCCCGCACTGCCCGTCGCCCTGCCCCCGGCGGTCCTAGCAGAACCACATGGGCCGATCCGACCGCCCGGCTGGGCACCGGCCGGCCCGACAGGTGCGGGAACAAAGGGGTGCAGGGCAGCCCCGGCCCTCCCCACCCCGCCGCCGCCCTTCTCGCTCACCGGACGCCGGTCAGCGACCCCCGCCCGCCCATCCCCAGCCCTTCAAGTTTCCCGGCGGGACGCCGCGTACCTCGTCGGACACACAAAGCCTGTCCGGGTCCCCTCCGGAAAGTCACATCCTCGCCCGGGCGCCCAGACCCACCGGCCGCCTCCCGCCGCCCCGGCAACAGAGGCGGCGGCTCAAGTGTCTCATCAAAGCTTTATGAGGGGCGGGAGGGCAGCGGAGCCGGATCCCCCACCCCCGCTGCCCAACGGGAGCCTCACGGCCCGACCCCGCCGCACCGCCTCCCCACAGAGCGGCTTCACCCCCCCCCGCCCGCTCGCCTCCGGATAGCGGCTGCGGCGGCCGCAGGCACCGCACCGCCCCGCGCTGCCCCGCTTAAAGCCTCCGCGCCGCCTCCCCAGCCCCGCCGCCGCCGCCACCGCCCCCGCCCCGCCCGCCCGCCCAGCCCGGCCCCCGCTCCCCCGGCGCCCCTCGAGCGTCGGGTAGGGTGCGGAAGGGCCGGGGCGGGAGCGGAGCGGGAAAAAGGGGGGTCCGTCCGCCCTCCGCGGGATATTGGTTTACTCCGCCGGCTATTAAGCAAGCCTGATCCATTTAAATATCGCTCCCGCGCTGACCTCTCCGTAGTTTGCCTATTAAGAATGCAATCAAGATAATAACAGGCATTGCTTATTAATGAGTGCCCCAGGTAACGTTACACCGGTGACTTTCTGGAAGCACGCAGCGGGCGCGGGGTGCTCAAACCAGGCGGCCCGGAGACGGCTTTGCCCCGGACGGGGACTAGAACCGACAGCCGGGAACGACAGCAGGAGCTGCCCGTCGCGCCAGCACCCGCCGGCACAGACTGGGGCGGCCGCGATGCCCACGGGATACCGCGTGAAACGCCCCACTCGGCTCTGTCCGGCTGCCTGCGGCGTGGTTTTCCATCCCTCCCTGTCAAAAATCTGTCTTGCAGTTTTCCCCTTCTGCCTGCATAGCAAATACAGTAAATTATTGATAGTGGAAATTGCATGGTGGAGGCAATAATGGCAGCCCCTGATTGAGTGGCTCCATTTGATCTTGGTAAAGACAGAGAGATGGCACGTTCCCCAGGCAGGCTGGCAGTGGTGAGCAGCAGCGCATGCATGTGTGACACCTTGTGCCACATCCCATAGTGAGAACCAGCCATGGGAGAGGCTCACACTTCACCCCCGGCCTGTCACAGCTGTTGTGGACCTCTGCCCATCCCTCACCTTTCAGTGGTCAAATTGAAGGTGGTTAATTTTCAGAAGATAGTCCATCTCGTTTATGAATCAGTTAAACAAGTATCATTCTACACCTCAAAGCCTGATTGCCATCCAATTGCAATTAACACCAGAAACCCATCGCTTCAGTGCGCTTGTTGCCATTTGTTTATACGAGCAGAAATGTGTGCAACTCATTGCTGCCTTCAGACAGTCTGCCTGTGTGCTTTTCCTATGAAACACCTGCATCTATTAGATCAGTAAAGTAATAAAACATCCCAGGCGTTTGAAATCTGAGTACACCTAAGGCCTTCCATATAAAACAGCTTTTAATATATATTAAGGGAAACAATCCTGGTGGTTAATATCCTTTGCAGCTTGAAGAACTTCTTTAAAAACCATGTTCGAGTACCACATTACCATCCTTTTTGCACTCAGGGGTTTTGTTTTGTGTGTTTGAACTAAAAGTGTGAGCTGTGAAGGGAGTTCCACCTCCTTTGTCCCAGTAATTTCCAGTCCAAATCTATTCAATTTACTAGAAAGCAGACAGGTTTTCAAAGTCCTTGCCTACAGCCTGGGCCTGAGAAATCACACCCAGATCTTGTTGTCTGATAGATAGTTGCTAATAAAGGTAGCTCTTCAAGCCAAGTCCTCCTTGGCTATTTCTGTAATATTCCAGTTCTGCCATTAGGAATACATCAGCCATTTCTTTTCCCACTCTAATATACCAGTATAGCCTATCTCTCAGTGATACTGACCCATGGATGTTTGAGTGTGATTTCAAACTTGGGCATCATAACTGGAGCTTGCTAAATTAATGTGTGCATTTTATTGTACCGTTTTGGACCTCTTCGTAATACCATTCAGTTTTCCAGGTATGACTGGATTAGTGTGTCTGCCTGATATTGTGAGAGCAGCAGGTTTTCAGCAACCTCTTGCATAGGGATAAGACAGCAGAGTTTTCACAGTCCATGTTTGTAAGATGACACCTGCAAATATTTGGATGTTCTACCAGTCAAGTTTAACAGCAGCTGCAGAGGCTGCTTCAATCAGCTGTAATGAAATACATTACACATGTTACTCCTGGAGGAAGGACTCTTCTGGTACACTAGACATGCAGATGAGCAGCAGCAAGTATCATGCTTTTAGATACACCAAAGCATCTGCTGGCTTGTTCACAGGAGTGAAGGAGAAGACACATATTCCTAAAAAGTCTGACTGCAATCAGAACAAGTTTTAATTTTGGAAAGGAAGTGTGTTACGGACTGCCTGACAAATCCTCACTCTGTGGTATGTGCTTTCAGCTCAGCATTGCTAAGAATGTGAGAACCATCAATTCCAGACAACCATGCACTGAAATTCTCATTTTGCACTGCTAGAAACACATTGCCTTCTGCCCCAGTGTAGAGATTTTCCCAGGGAAGAGGTGTGGTCAGAGAGCTGCTGTATCTTGCCAGTATAATCAGCCCTTTGGGGATTATTACCAGCCAGTGCTGGATTACTGGGAAAATGAAAAAGTAGTCTAAGTAATGATCTTTTTGGATTTTTAATGCACATACAAGATGGACTTCGTATTTTTCAATCAGCCTCTGACTTCAAGGAGAATTTTGTATGAATGAGCCCCAAAAGACTGGGACCTCAAGGTACTAGTTTGTGAAGCATCCGACAGTCATCACATGGAGAAACTGCACTGGTCAGAGCTCTGCTTCTTTGTCTGCAAGATGTACCATAAACTTGGAGGTGTGCATCAAACTTCACCTTGAAAATCTGTGGAATATGCAGGATGCAGTGATCAAACATCCCGGTGTCTCCTGTGGATTCCCTGGTGACACTAAGAGTTCTCATCTTGTCTGGGAAAGGACTTCTCCCAGGCAGTCTCCTTGTCTGGGTTGTAGAGGCACCAGAAGTGAGTGACTTCAAAAGGAAAGCTACCCCCAGCTGCATGGGGAAGAAATGGGCAGCCAGGCCCTGTTCTGGTTATTTTGGTTAGGTTAATTCAGTATTTTGAGCCTCTCGGTGGTATTGTCACAGCATGTCGTCCTTTCAGCATTTACCTTGCAACTGAGTAACTTTCATATACCTAACTAGTTAAAATTATTTTTTGTATACACAAATCACACTTCACCCTTTTCCATACGGCAATAGGGAAAGAGTAAGAAAGAGTACAAGCTGTCAATCAACATGATGTTGATTTATCCCTGCAGCAATATCAGATTGCTTGCAGGGGGGAAAGACCATTGCTTTTTACTGAATTCAATTTAAACTGTAGCATAGGCACTAATGATACTGTAGATACTATAAAGAAGAAAGCAGAAGCATGCACATCTGGTTTGTGTCTCAGTGGAGGTTGTGCATTATCATGATTGATGTATGAGGTCCAAATTTACCAATAAACTAATTATATGATAGAGTAGTTTGCGGGGCTCTTAAATTCCCCCATTGCAATAGTAAGAGAAGCAATAAAAAAGTCAATATTTGGAAAGAGAAACATTCTTAAAAGGTCCATAGTTAGTCAATACATAGCTGGCGATTCAGTCTCTCACCCACAAAATGTGTCTTCATGCTCCCCATTCACGTAATATCTTGACCTGTTTTTGAACAAGAAAAAGGTCAAGAAGCTACAATTTGGATTGTCTCTCACTTGGTTGTCAGGAAATATAAACCAATGCTGATTACAGAAATGAGAATGCTGTAGATGTCCTCAGGTTTTGACACGAGTATTTTTTTCTATTAATAATTTTAATTGCTTGAGGTCAGTTCTTATATCACTACAAGCATTTAATGTTTAATTATGTTTATTCATGTTTCCTAGTTACCTATCTTTGCTATTTTTTCACATTAAAGGAACGGAAAGTTTATGGAAGTAAACTTCTTCAATTCAAGGAATGCTAAAAATTGCAATGGATTATAAACACAATTGGAGGTTGAAGACATTTTGTATTTGTAAGAAGATGATTGGGCTGTGACATCACTTTCCAATGATTCAGCAATTGCAGCATACACAGTGGAGACAGTCATGTTCAACATGAACAACAGTGGGACTAGAAAACTCTCAGCATCTATACGAAGCAACCCCAAATTCTGCTCAATTACATCAAGTCTATAACGGGTCAGGCTGTGATTGAAGAAGATGAAGAGAGAAGGGGGATGGTGAGGACACCCCCAGCCCAGCCCTGGCACCCAGCAGTCAGCTAGACTGTGGCCACAGTCTCTTCTGAGTGTCTCTGTTACATGTTAATGCCCTTGGGGTTGGTGACACTTGGATCTCACAGTCTCAAGGTTTACGTTGCATCCAGCCCACAAAGAATGGCTGTGGTTCTGGTCTGCAGGTAGCTTGCTTGCTGGGGGGCTGGAATATACCGTGTGCCTTAAATAGCACAGGGTACATGCTCTTAATATCAAGCATAATTTCACCTTCAGTAAATAACATCTGCTGAGAGGCCTTTCGGCCTCATTTTAGAAGGGAAAGTATTATGTAAAATAGCAAAGATGGGAATACAAACTCAAAGATCAGACATAGTGTACAGGCTGTATGTGTACAGCATAAAGCAGTGACACCTATCCTTTCAATAACAGGCACTGAAACCACAACATTTTTGCTGAACAAAATATCACCTAATAGCTCAGAATCATCACCCTGCAGCTACAGCAAAAAATGAATTTAAAACTCCAACAAACAATTAAAATAATTGGTGTCTTCTCATGTCTGCTAGAGGTATGCCAGCTTTCCATCACATGGGGGGATCTGTACCCTGGATCCTGTCCCATGCCTTCTAGTCAGGGTTTTCATCACAATTTATGGGCATGGAACAGCTTCTATGACACAGCTCTGTGGTAGGTGCAGATTAGACTTTTGCGAATGAGGAAATGCATGTGTCTATTATATATAAATTTATTAAGCTGCTCATGAACATACTTGTTCAGTGAGCACACCCCTTCTGTTTGTTCCTTGCCACCACTCATGTAGTTGCCTCTACTGGCATCAAACTGTCATAGAAATGGAATATGAGTCATACGTGACAATTACCACATACATCAAGTGATAAACACACACACACTCTCCTTGCTATTCAAATCTCTAGGCTTCCCTTTTGGGGGTTTTGCATGAACTCCATATGCTGCTTGGACAGTGGGACTCCTAAACAAGATATGAGATTCCCTCTTCCATGTGCAGAAGGGCTAGGGGTAGCAGGGAGTATGATTCACCTTTCATTCTGCCCACAGGACCTGTTCCATGCTGGCCTCACTCTGTGGAGTAGGGACAGATATCAAGGACAGTGGCATGGCCAGGAAGGTGAGAACCAGAAAAACAAAAGTACAGAGTGAATCCAACTCCACAGCAAAATGAAAAGTTTGGTTGATTATTCCCTGATACTTTGACACTGAATAAACTTGGGAATTCATCTCCCAAGCATCTCTGCATTACTGCTGTCATTTTGGAGGCATTAAACACCCGGTGCCTGAGCAAAGAGCAAAGTATCTGTGTTATGTCTGAGAGTATCCAGTGTACCGGGTGTCTGGCGTACGGTGCCCAAGCCCTTCCCTGCTCACCCTGCTCACTCCCTGCTAACAAAGGCACAGCCTGGCCATGGCTCCATCACGGTGGACAGAAAAAAGGGCATGAAAGAACAACAAAAAAGCAGGCTCTGAGTGAGCCGCAGACGTGGGAAGGGAAAAGAAAATCCCTCTCCCCCAAAGAGGTTGTGTGTGATTCCTTGGGATGGGGGAAACCCGAGCTGAGTGCAGAAAGATTAGATGGCTGGAGATGCACTCCTGTGACGAATCCAGCCATTGGAGCTCTATGATTAAAGAAGATCAGAAAACTGTTGGTGCACTTGTGGGTGAAAGGTGTTGGGATTGACTCATCTCTCCTTTCTTCTAAGTATTCTGTGGGTTTCAATTAGACGTAATACAGTGGATGATTTTTAATATTTAAAGGGATCAGATTCCAGGGGTTTAATAAACTTAGCCAGGTATCTTGTCAGAGTGCCTTACCAAACCCTCTTCAGTGCATAACTGTGCAGAGTTTATTTTGGGTATGTCCTAAAAATAAGCAAGCCCCAATAGCCAAGTTTGCATCCCTGTGAGTGCTCCTTTATAGTTTATTTGTTTAAGCAACTAAAATCCTCTGACATCAAGCTCAAGCACTCAGTTCACCAGGTGCAGCCGCTCAGCAATATTGCCCAGAGGGTGATGGGTGATAAGAGATCTAAAGCAAACAGTCAGGGAGGGGAGATGGAGGATGGTGTTTGGTGCTGGGGGCTGGTAGCTGTGCTGGGGTGCCCACCACCCACAAGGCCCCACTCTGGCCTGGAGCTGGCAGGAATGATCCTCCTCGGGTACACAGAGATCCTTGGGAATGAAAAGCATGTGTAAACATTAAATAGTTCTAGCTCTCCCGCCCTGTGTTACTTTCATATTAAGGTATTTTACACTGCTGTCTTCATCCTCCCAATGAGGCTAAGGTGCTTTGGTTCCATCCCTCTGTAAAGCATAGCCACGTCAATACTTTTATCGAGCTGCTGTGCTTAAAGATGAATTCAAGGTATTTTTTTTTTTAAATAGGGTATTGAGCTATTTTACCTAAGAAGCAACTCTGGAGTTCAAAATATTTTCCATGTTAAGCACCTAAAGTGTTAAAGTGAGAAGTATCTGAGGAACAGTGCTTTTATTAATTGTCAACTAAAATTATCAGTGCAGCAATAAAAGTTAGATAGAGTCCTCAAAATGAAACCCAGACCACATTATATTCTCCTCCTCCAGTTACTGTGACTTGTGGTTCAAGAAAAAAGTACTGGTTAGTCACATTAAAGCCAACATTTCCCTTGACTAACACTTTTGTTTGCTGTCTTTTCTGTTTATTGAACACTTGAGATTGTTAATCTTCCACTAATTTAATGACTGGAACTGTATTGTGTATAAACGTTACTACATTCCACTTTGGAGATTAATAGGCAGTCATGTGTCAGTCCAGTAGTTTTCACCTGCCCAGATAAAAGGGGTGCATTTGCATTGGAGGAGCGCTCAGGTGATGCATGAGCACTAAAGGCAGCAAAAAGGTCAAGATTTGGGCCATGTGCTCATCAGTTCCTCGAGGCATGTTACCACACAGCAAAAGATGCCAGCAAAGAGAGTGCCATCCCCACTCCCTCTTTCCTTCCACCACAACAGCCAGCCCAGACCAGGGAGCAGATTCTGCACAGGGGTCTTTATTTCTCTACACTTGCCAGATAAAGTGATTTAATTGACCTGCACTGCAGAAATGCTTTAAATAGTAATTAGTACCAATATAGTTGTATCGTGGTAGTCCTAATAAAATATTATTTGCCTACTTGCAAGTACAGTACGGGAGTAGTTGGATGTGCAGCTGATTCTCCTTCTGCAGCATGTGACATGGTTGGACTATCATTTATACATTCAGAGAGATGGGAACATAACACAGGGCAGAGACATGGCTACTATTAAATTAAAAAAAAACCCCAACACCTGAAATAATGATACAGAAAATCAATATAAATTTTAAGATCTTTTAAAATAACTTTCCTCAAGTCTTATAACATTTCTCAAATGGGAAAATGTATTGATTTCTCTGTCCCAGCCTGCACAAGGACAATGTGGATTCTGATGGGTGGTGGTGAGGCAGGAGTATCCAACAGTAGGTACAGGGCCACCACCACAAAACTCATGTGGCCAGAACCTCAAGCAGGAGGAAAGCAACCAGGAATTCGACATGCCCAAAGCCCTCTGTTTTTAGGGATGGATGCAACTCAAAGACTACTCAAGTAAAATCCACCCCTGATTTTGGCAATTTTTATGATTTTTGGGGCCTTTTCTTGGTAGTTCAGAACTTGTGCCACTGGAGTATAAATTCATAAACAACAGTATCTACATTTATTTTCTGGACACTGCTTATTTTTCATGTAGTTTATACAGCTGAAACTTAGATGCTTACAAGGGAGTGGTGGTTTTAAACACCTCTTTGTATTTCATTAGTCAGCCTGTTTAAACTGCTATAATTTATTTCAACCCACAGTGGTTCTATGTGGCTTTATAGTGCCTTGACTTATTTGAATATAAACACCACAGAAGACAACAGGAATGCAAAGTATTTAAATAAGAATAGAGCCAAGTGCTACATTTTCAGCAAGGATTCTGCAGCAAGACATTTAAACCCTTATTTTAGATTTCTCTTACCTTTCTGTTTGATGCTTCACCCATCTAGATGCTCTGAGCAGGATCCCTTTACCTTCCAGGCATATATAGTTTCTTCCCCTTTGGTTTCTTAATTTAGGTTAGATCCCATAATAAGAAAAATATACTCTGATATTGCACCTAGAGCACATAGATGAGGCCTAAAGAGCTCCTCTGTGATGGGAATTAAGATCAAAAAGGATATAGAATTTAAATATTCAACATTTCTTCTCAGATATGAAAAAGAAAAATTGTTTTGATGCAAAAGTCATTGCGACAGAATATGTTACTTACACTCTGAGACCATATTAGGGTAAAATGGCTTTTTAGATAGGAATTGCACAGAGAGAAACTCCTTCATATGGAAATTATGACATTTTGTCTATTGCCTCTTACTACAAATGTTTAAAAGATCTGTTAAAAATATTCTTTTAAGAAGCTGTATCAAGATAAAAGAAAGTAAATAAGAACTGGTATAATTTAGAGGCTTATTTCTGATTAGTTTCTTAATTTAGATCCTGCTAACTGCCAGAAAATTGCACCAGTTACCAGAGCTGGGGAAACATAACTAATAACAGTTTATTTTGCACTTTGGTTTTGCTGTGCTTTTCTCAGGCCTCACTCTTGCAGTAAATGAATGTTGTGTTAATTCCACGTGCTGACAGACTTAGAGAGACTGGGGAGTTAAGACTGAGTATAAGTACTAACACAAACAAAAGACAAGCATACAAGAAACACATTCTTGCTGTTTGTTTGACATACTGGTCCTAGACCCCCATCTGAATGTAGCTGATGGATTTTTAGCTAACCATTGATCTTCACTAACAACCCACAAAAAACACAGACTCAGAAGAAGGCAGACAGCTTCCCCTATTCATCTGTGTCTATGAGAAAGGATAACAAAAAATTACCTCAGCCCATGAGGGTAGAATTGGGCTGCCACTGCAAGAGTGGTACTTGGGAGCATGGGGAGGGATTGTGACCATGGCATGATCCCATTCCTGCAGTGGTTCTGTGTCCTTTCAAAGTTTCTGAGTGCTGGTGTCTGAGAGACTATGCTGCATTTTTCCAGGAGGAGTCAAAGGTGGGACTGACAAGGCTTGAGAAGAGGTTAACAAAACTTGTAGCAATGTCAATTGTTCAGACTGAGCACCTGGAGCACACCAGACACCAGCCTCATTTTTTCCCTCCAGATACCCCTCCATGGTTCTCCTTCTCTCACATCACACAACCCACCTTCTCTTCCAGGGGCTCCCCATATCCTTCTCACCCCTTTGCCATAGTTGCTTATAACAGGGGCTCTGTGCCCTACAAGCCACCTTCTTGTACAGTCCCCCATCCCTCTTATCTCTGTTTCTCTGGCTGTGGAAATAGTGTGTGGCTCATTACCACTTAGAGATCTGCATCAAAGGTGAGCAGGAGGCTATTGCTATGCAAAGGAGGTATTAATGTCCACCTGCAATTAGCTCTGTGAGCCTTGCAGAGGCGTCTGATCGTACATCATCTTGCCCTATTGCTATTGGATGGGCTGACTTGACAGGGAATTCTACAGACACAAAAGAAAACAAATTTGAAAGGTCTATTATCTTTGGCTTTCCTCCTAGCCTGAAATGCATGCCTCACATTAGTCTGTATTTCCTCCCTGCTTTATCTGGAAAATCCCTACAGATAAATGAATATGAAAATTATCGTCATTTCAAATTAAATTTCTAGCTTTACCTTAAAAAAGGCTAAAAGCTTAGCCTTTGGGAGTAGGGCTTAGCCAGATATTTTGGTTTCCTTAAAATTTGTAAACCAGCAGAATCTTCTTTAGAGAATTGCAGGAAATCTTCAATGGGAAATAGATGATATAAATAACTATTTGGTGACAAAGGCAGTAGACTGAGAATTAAAAGCCCCTCTGAAGTCAGAGCCACTCAGGTATTTGAAAGAGCTCAAAAAAAGAGGCAAGAAAAGCAGAGGGTATCCTGGTCTATGACCATGTTTGGGCAGCTGATGACTGAATCTAGGTGAAGGATTTGGGAAGAGGAAAACAACAGGTGGTTGGCGGAAAAAGCACGAGAATCAGATCTGCCTGGGGAATAGGTGGTGGATAGAGTGACCAACTGCTGGTGTAGGAGCAAATACCATGGAGAAAAAGAAGAATCAGGTGAATCTATGATTAAACTCTTACGTCTTGCTCCATGAAGGCCTTTGGAAAGGACTTACAATAAAACAAACAGATAAACAAAACTAAGGAAGAACTCTAGACATAAATACTTGTTCCTTTGGAAGATGATGAGAGTAAAACATGTGACAGATATTAGTCATGTCATTTAGAAGGGTGTTCAAATACCATAATGAATGATGAGTGTGATATAAGGACTTGGATTACTTAAATCAATAAACCACATTTGGGAAACAATAAGAGACTTATATGGGAAATACTGTGAGATTCACTCCTTGTGTGGATGACTCTTTCTATAACCAATAGATACATTATTCTTTTTCTTTTTTTAATTTTTTTTCTCTGATGCAATAAATTTTCAGCAATATAGTAAGAGGTATCACACTTCAGACTACAGCAAGTAACATATACAGAAGCAAAATATATTTGAGATGTATCATCATCTACTGGAAAATTCCAAACCCAGAATTTAACCTTGCTCAAAAACTGCTAGGGCTTTTTTTTTTCCTGGTAAATATTATCAGATATCTGTTTACAAAATTCAGACTCTGATTTTTTTTAAACTTTTGGTAGATGTGAATGAACATGTTTTTGACAGAGCCAACTAACCACCTAAGAAGCTCCAGTGTCCTGACCTTTGCTCATGACTCTCACTGCACTCCATTCTCAGTAGAGTTGGTCAGGTTTCAAAAAGTATTTGCTGTTCAGAAATCATCTACCTTATTTTATTCTTCCTTTTTCTTTTGACAACCACCTTTTTCCTTGAAATGTATTGTCCTTTCATGATCCATTTTGTTTTGAATCTGAGTATTTTATCAAATGTCATTGATAAAATGATAAGCCATAGAGCGAAATACTGAAGCCTTTTTGAACACTCTGTAAATTAATATAAAACTGAGTTTGTGTTGAAAATATTGGGAAAAAAAAAGTTAATTTTAAAATGTCAAATATTTTCACAATTCTGTCTACCTTGTCAACATGTGGCCTTTTCTGGTTCCTAAGGGAAAATCTGAATAGTGATACATACTGAATGACCAGTGGGCCACAATGCAACCTTCTTCCATTGCTATTGTTTTAAGGAGTGAAACATGTAAAAGAGTAAAGAAACCTGAATGCGGGATCAGGGCTGAAGTCAATACTTGGACATTTCCATACCTGTACAGGTTTAGTGTCTCCAATATTAGAATAACACAAAAGAGTGAGTACATTAAGCTATATACTGTTACGTCTTAGGCACAAGTAGCCCACATCTAGACAGCCTCCATCTTTCTCTTATTAAAAAGTGTCTCTTAAAAAACCCTCTACTTACAAAGAAGCTTGAACTTAAAAAAAATAAGAAAAGGTATTCTTTACCTTATTTTGTGCCCAGAGATGAGTTGGGTAACACCTCTGTATTGCTGATGAACAAGAAGAGGTAAAATAACTAGAAAGATCTGCCATATAACACAAAAGCTGTATAGCAACTAGAACTTACGCTCTGTGGGTTATTAATGGAAGAATACCAAGAAGATTTATGACCATGAGTACAAATCAAACCTCCTAGGCATGGGCCCTGTTCTTCCACCCTTGCCAAACAGATAAGAGAAGGGTTAATGCTGAAGTCTTCGCACTGACAGGGTTGCTTCCTCCTCAACATCTCAACTTTTTTTTTTTTTTTTAAACTGCTTCACCTTGTATTTTATCATTTGTTATAATAATGGAGTCTAGTCAGAAGCTTGTGGCCCCATAAACTTTAGACATAATTTTAACTATGTCAGCTTCAAAAAGTCAGTATCTGCCTCATCAAAGGGCAATCGTGTCCAATGTGGGTGTCTCTGCCAATTGTGTTTTGAACTGCAGTAATAATCCAACAAAACCATGCAAAGAGCTTTCTACACCCACATTTCTTAATTATCATCATGAGACTGAGGTAGTTGAGACCAGATCTATAATGTTTTCTGGATGTCAAAATGCCCACACACCTTCTGTAATCCTTGTGCTACCAGCCCCCTTTCATAGTGCTTTTAGCTGGTCCATCTAATTATCTATTACCATCACTGTTTACTGCATTACTCCCAAGTCCCACAAAAGCTTGGCAGGAGGAAAGGGCTCTGTTTAAGAAAAAGGAAACAACTTGACTGATGAGACCTCCCTTCTTAGCTTCACAATCCTATAAACATTTTAGTGGATGATAAACCCCTCCTCACCCCTTTCAGAAATGAATTATATTTTTTAACAGTCAGGTGAGACCTAGTTGCTTTGAAAGTCTCTGCATACATCACATCCTTAAACAATGTAGTTTCTTGGGAGGTTTGGGGTCTACTGTCCATTTGGAGAATAAATAAGTTCATTATTTTTGCATGTGCTACAGTCAATAAGGATCTGAAATGGGAAAGTAGCGAAAATGTTATGACTTAATGAACATGTTGCGTAATCATTCTTGCCAAATGTCAAAATAAATTGGAGGCCAGAGTGTACAGTTTATGCTTGTTAAATCAGGGTTTTGTGTGCTATTTTGGGAAGGCAAAAAGAAAAGACAAACAAACCAGACCATGAAAAGGTAGGGGAAAAAGAAAGTATATACTTGGCCACTATTGGCAAGACCTTGGTCCAGTAGAATCCTGCTGCTAATATTCCCCATGGGAGACCATCCAACAGCCTGGGACTGTGGGAAACCACTTACTGTCAGCAGAGTTGGCTCTATGGCAAATGGAGGAGGAGAAGGGGCCAATCCCCTGCAGTCCAGTTTACGCCATGGATTGGACCTGGCTAATCCCTGCCTCTCTGGGAAGCATCGAGCTGCACCAGGGGTGAAAAACAGTCACATCCACTAGTGACTTCAGAAGACAATTTGTGCCAGGAGACTGAGTTTGTGCTCTGCCATGAAGTTCAAGTTACAATAGCAATAAAGTGACTGGAGCCAGATTTTGCTTTTCCTGGAGGCTGGGGTGAAATGTCTCTTTACTTATCCAGGTATTCCACTGAATCTAGTTTTGGTGTAGAGGTACGGAGAAATGCAGGTTTTACCTATTCAATGCAAAGAGTTTTCTGTTTGTCCAAGTGATGAGTACCTTGAAAGCTCCAAGTTTGGAAATAACTATGTATCTGAGAACTCAATCCTTTGAACACCAAAGTGTGTCACGGCTACTTTCCCTTTGAAATTGACATAGGAAAAGACAAATTAGGATTATGTGATAAGTAAAATTACTCCCATACTTACCTGATTAGGAAAATAGGTCTCTCAAACTGCATGTTCAAAAGGAGATCAAAGCAGTATCTTTCTTTTGCTATTAGATTCTGACTCTTCACTGAGTTTGTTCTAGCAGTGGCGAGAGGGCATGGGCATATGCTTCTTACTCCACCTCTACTTCTAGTAATGGGAGCACAACGAAAGTGCCTGTGTTTCTTTCTGCCTGTGTGTAATATGTGGATACATATATGCGGCTTTCATTTATTTTGCTTCATGAGACAGGGAGGGGGGAAAAATCCTTTTCATACACCTACATCTATCAGATAGCAACTAAGAATAGAAGCAATATTGAGACAGATGGAAATGTTAACAGTGACAGCTCACAAGCACGAATCACACATTTGTGAAATAATGAAATGGGTGGGCAGTTGTTATATGAACTCCATGTCAGTTGGTATGATTTCCTGGCTATAATTTTGCAAGAGCATGTCTCAGAGATATTTTCAGTCAATGGGAGAAGTCTGTACCCTGCCCTGCTCTGCCCCTTGCTGACGTGTGGGTGTAGGGATTCACTGAAGCTGGCAAGAGATATGCAAGTGAAACTGCTCATCACATGCCCTGGGCACTGTGGGATGTCCCCTGACATATCCCTGCCAGGGCATTTTAGTATTCCTAAGAAAGCGGTGGGAGAGACACAGAAAGGAAGTGTAAAAGTGTTTTGAAACCCAAACATGAGGGAAACATGGGACACTTACACTTGTATGCCTAGAAGTAAGAGTTTGAAAGAAGTACTATCTTTTTTTTTTCTTTTCTTTTTTTTTTTTTTAGATCCTATTATCTGACTATACTCTGTAGTACTGATTACTGGCTGGACTCACCAACCACAAATAAAAATGAGAATTACAAAACCAGTCCTGCCTTTCTCAGTTCTTTCTTTCTAGTTCTCCATGACCCAAAAGCCATCATCTCCATTTTAAGGACCACTTTGACAAGTCTGTATTTTGCTAGCCCCAGTTTCTTAGCCCCAGTCTAATGTTAGCTCAAAAAGAAGGAAGCTGTGAAAATGTCTATTTATATGCATTTTACCTTGTGCTACGTGTCTCTTTCCCAGGTCTAGGGAACCTACTGATTTTCATCAGTTTTGAGAGGCACTGTCTCTTACAGATGCTGTTTACAGCATTTGATGTGATTCTTTTTTACTAGAGGAATTAACTAGATCTCCCAGAATCATATGGATGCTCTTTGTTTGTGTATCTGATTTAAAAAAAAAATAAATCTAACAGCTACATCTACAAGTGCTCAGTGGTGATTTACTACAGTGATTCATGATAAGACTTCATGGCTCTTAGGAAAATTTGTCCCTCAGGATTCATCACCTTTCCTGAAAATCTCATGGCAAGGCAATCGTATGCCACTGTATTTAGGAATCAATGTATGGTTACTAAATGGCAGTCTGTCTGCGTTGTCTTTGGTCATTTCTGAGAGTTCAACAGTATTAGTGTGATAAAGAAACTAAATGAAGGACTTTCTGTACAAAGGCAAATATGTTTACCAGCCACCTCAGAGTAATGAAATGATAAACTGAATCCTCCAGCATACACACCTGCGAATGGTGGCCACTAAAAATATATAGTGAGAACTATCAGACCATTTGAAATATGAAATTATCGAATGATGATGAAAATCAAGCAGTTATCCAAATGGAGAGATGCCGAAAATGACAAACTTGGAGAGAGCACATGCCTACATCAAACACCACATTAAAAAAACATCTCATGGTGGACACAGATATCTGACAGCCACCAAATCACTGAAGACAACACTCATGGTATCAGGCAAAGTAAAAGGAAAACTATAAAAAAGGAGCAAGAAAGACTGCCATGTCAAAACTTTGCAGGATGAAGAAATATTTGACAGAGATTGGATATTTTACAGTATCATAACCAGAAGAGATGAAAGGTGGCGATGAACCACCACCAAAACGGTGACAGATCTTGAAGAAATAGTAGGTATTAAAATCAATAAAGCCACTTGCAGATTCAGGTATGAGTCACCATGAGCAAATGTGACCAAATATGGCCCAGTGTCGTTTGTTAGCAGCTGTCTGTCCCATGCATCTCTGCAGAGAACAATTAGAATTAAACACAAACACAGCAACAGAGGTAGGAAGGGAAATACCAGAACCAAGAGTTTTTCAATAGTTGGTAAGAAAATAATGGGTGTAAAATTCAAATATAGGAAGATATACAAAGTTATCTACAGAGTGGAAAAATCATATAAATGAAAGCTCCTTGGCAACCTCCTATACATCAGAGCCATTTATTTCAGGAAGCGTAGGGGTTCTATAGTAGGGCTCATCACCACTAGATCCCAGTAGATGTATTCAAATGTTAGCTCTACCACCTGACTTTTTTCTAAGTGAAGAAAGGTCAGAGGATGTTTCATTACAAATTTAATGAAGCTGCTACTGCAAACAAGGTGCATTTGAGTTTTGTGCAGCCTGTCAATGATGGATGCTTCCAAGACCTATCTCTTCTTGGGCTAGTTTCTCCTCTCCTTAGAGCTCCCTAGAAATGCTTCTTATCGTCCCCTGACAGGCATCCCTAGCAAACGCAAGTTCTCCCAAGTGGAAATGGAAAAACACACGGAGGGATCCAGTCCGGCCCCTCCCCGGACTCCCACACAGCGCACCGCGGGCCTGCGGGCGGGAGGACCGGCGCAGAGTCCAGGCCACGGTTAGCACATGTCCAGGAAAGGACGGTTGTTTAATGATAAAAAGAAGAAATCCAACACCCCACGCACAAATAGATACTAACGCAAAAGAGACGCCAGGTGACCGACTTTCGTGGGAGCTCCGCGCCGGCGCTCCCCCGGTGCCGTCCTGCAGCACCTCCATTTTGGCTGTGTGCGCCGGTACTCCGGGGCTGTTGGCGACGTACCTCTCCCGGCGGGGAACACGGAGGGGGCGGGAGAGAGGAGGCATGGTCACCATCCCCCTCCGGCTCCGCGCCCCCATCTCCGCAGGACGGTGCCCCCGGTGGGAGGTGGTCGCTGTAGCAACCGCGGTGGTGGGGGGGAAAGTACCGGCGGGGGGGACGCGCCCCCCGGCCCGTCCCGGCCGTGCAGTCCACTGCGCGGCGGCTCCGCCTGACTGCGCAGTGGGGATGCCGCCCCCTCCCCCGCAGCGGGCGGCCCCGGCGGTGCCAGCCCCCCCCCCGCCTGCCGGGGGGTTTCCCTCTTCAGCGGCTGTACGTGCGAGCCGGAGCGGGAGCCCGGCGGGAGGCGGGGGCGGCGAGGCCGCGGGATCCTCCTTTCTTCCCTCCCTCTCTCCCCTCCCTCCCTTGCACGCTCCCTCCCCGGCGGGGCCCAGCGCCGCCGGCTCTGCCGCAGGGAGCGCCCACCACCCCCGCGCTGTGGTGGGGCTGGGGGGCACCGAAGCCTCCCGGCTTGGCCGGCCTCCACTCGGCTCTCCCGGGGCGGGTAGGAGGGGAGGTTCCCGGCGGCCGGGATCCCCCCCGGCGGGGAGGTGCAAGCTGGCTGGAGAGGGGCGGCGGAGGCAGAGCCGTTCCGTGCGGACCCTCCTCCGCGGGAGCGAACCGTTCCCCGGCAGCGTGGGACTGGAAATCACTACACAGTCTCCGTGCGGAGCCGGAGACCCCCAGAGCTTCTCTACCTGCGAGCACTGCTGCTACCGCCGCTGCTCCGCCAAACTGCTGACTTTCCACAGCTTATTTTTAGCCCGGAGACTAAATATTATTAGCTACATTTCTACGTAGGAAGAATCGGAAGGGCGGGGGGGGAGGCACTAGAAAGAGGGAGACGAGCAGAAAGCTTATCCGAATGATGTCCAGGTGGGGGGCTGCGTTTGAATTTCAGGCTTGTCAAACA
>JAOEGS010007669.1:0-22280 GCA_025447755.1 Corythornis vintsioides
AATATTTTAATTTCTCTTAGCAAAACACATTGTTAGGAACATAATAGGAGCTGGCAGGGACAGGTGGTTTTGGAAATCAAATCAAAGGGTATTGTGCTTCAGTATTTTCTCTTGCTCTTCTCTTCACACGTTTCCATAATAGTCTGCAAGACAAGGGAAGTCAAATAACAGACACATAATTATCACTTTTAATCTAGAATACAAGTAATTAGTCAGTGGCATTAGCACGGTTGAGCACCTGTAGCAGATGGACATTTCCTCCACACAGAATTTGCCCCAGTGTCGCAGCTAAATGTCACCTCCAAAGCAAAGATTCTTGGCTGTTGTTTGTAGGGTTCGCTGTCAAAAGAACCAGCCTTTTTCTTTCCATGCTGTGACTAATGACTCCTCTCTGTGCACTGAGCCCAGACCCAGCCAGGAATGGCCGTGGGAACAACCAGGCTGTGCACAGACACGGTGCAGGGGCTGTGGGAGCTCCTCTGCTTCAGCTCTCAGTGTTTCTTTTAGAGTGATGCTCCCTCAGTGGTCGATGCCATTTTAGGCCCCCTGAGAGCATGGATCAGAGTATATGTTCCTCTGTTCCTGGCTGGGTTTTACATGAGGGAAGTAGAAGTCATAATTACACCTTATAAGAGTTCTAATTAAAAAATACACCAATTTGGTGAATCACGAGCGCTTTGTCCTTGATCTCTGGTGGACTGGTGCCTTGGCCTTTGGCTCTGAGCAGCTGGAAGACAATCACCCAAGTCCTCTTAACCTTGAAACAGGAACCTTTATCTTGTGAGTTCAAGATGGACACTGAGACCAAACAGTCCATCTTTCCCACAGCAGTGTGAGGGCCAAAAAACCTGGGGGAGGCTTCCAGGATATGTGACTGTGGAACAGCCCTGACATAAGCAACTATCATGCAAAATTAAAATGTTGTGTACTACAGATGTACCAGTGTCCTTATAGCTGTTAATTGTGACATCTTCCTAAAGAATGAAATTATTTCCCCAAACCTGTTCCAATTGTTAAAATCCACTTTCCAAGAGTGAATACGAGATCATGGAGCCACAGTACAGAGCAGGCCTGGGACATCAGACACAGGACAAATGGTAAAGATTTCGTGAATCTCACTAGATTTCCAGGATCAAAATTCAGTTAAATTCATTGAACTTTCATATTCAAAGTTCTTCATATAATGACAAAGTTGTTTTCATTTCAGCCAGTGCTGAGATCTTCGAGTTGGTTTGTCTGTGTCTCAGAAGAATCAGTTACTGAAAGTCACGAAAGAGAGACCCTGTCACTCATGACCGTGCTCATGAGTCATTCAGAGCTGTCACTGCCAAGCAGTGCTGCAGTTTAGCACAAGGCTGGTTACAGGTAAGGATACCTGCAGCATGCCTCCAAGCACAGCTGTCAGCACCATCCTGTCCTCACCACAATCCTGGCACTTCAGAGCTGTAATGAATTTACACCTTTGATTGTTTTATTCCTTTATGACACTTGGAAACTTCCCAGTGGTACAGTGTGATGAGCAGCATCTGCCACTCTCCTTAGTGTCTAGGTGGACTTTCCCTTGCTGCAGCTTCTGTCTGTTGCCCTCCCTGCACAGCTGAGAAGAGTCTGGCTTTATCTTCTCTGTAACTCCATTAGTTAGCCAAAGACTGCAGTTAGATTTCCCTTTCCTTAATCTTTTCCAAGATGAGCAAGTCCAGGTCTTTCAGCCTCTCCTCAAGCAATGTGTTCCAGTGCTCTGACTGATTTAGTGCCCTCCAGTGGGTTGTCCCCAGTCCTGATGCCAGTACATCTGCCGAAAAAATGCTTCACTTAATCTGTGGAAGAACGGGGCTGACAGAGGCTTCCTCTCCCCTGAAGAAGGAAATTACTGTTTACCTGTAACAGAATTATTTTTTTAATGTGTAAGTAAGGCCTGTGATCTCATGGAGCTTCAGTGAGTAAACACAGCTTCTTGGAAGCTGCCTGCCTTCCTCAGCCATCTTCTGAACCAATCAGAACATTCAAACAGGTTCAGGTAACACTCTGGGTCATCTGCAAAGTTACCTTAAGAGAGGTTTTGTATTTTGATACTGTACCAATTTCTGAGCATTTCTCTGCTTGACACAGAGAGAGGAAACAGGAGCCTTGGGAAAAGGAAGTATCCATTGGGTCCTCAGCTGTAGTCCTGCACAAGATAGAGAATAAAGCTTTGTAGAGCCAAAGCACACCTTCTGTAGAGAAGCAGTGCCTGAAGAGCTCTCCATATGCCAGCAGCAAACCGTGAGGTTTGGAATGTGACAAAAACGTGGAATTCAGAGAAAAATGACTCATGTAGGAAAAGTAAGTACTGTGAGTTTCCTCTCTTTTTTTGGAGTGTCTGGATCTTTCATTTAGTTTTAAATCTTAAAAGTGAGGTATCAGACACCAAGGAGAAGAGAGAATTCCTGGACCAAAAGGAGAGGCCTCACTTGATACATGTGCCTTAGCCAAAGTAAATTTCTTTGACAAGAAGCCAGTACAATTTGTTGACTCAAAAAATACTTGGTTGGTTAATTACAAGGTAAAACCTCAAGGAAACACACCACTGGATGTAGAAGAATTATATGTAAATTAGCAATGGGCAAAATTGGGCTGAAAATTGAAAGGTTCATAATGTCTTAGTGTTCTGACCATAGTTTAACAGTGAGCAAAAGCAGTTTTGAGGCTCTTACAGTTTTCAGGATGACATTAGCCCCCCTGTTCTCTAGTCTGAGCTTGGCAGGATTTACAGGAGGAAAAAAGCATTATTTCTGTTCACATGAGCAATGGATCTGACTGTGATGCATCCACAGGAAGCCATGCCACTGATGAGGAAGGAGGTATTTTTACTTGGACATCATCCAGGCTGTAGCCATTTTAATGTCATTTCCCTTCTGAAGAGAATGAATTCAGCATTCCCATGCCCTTCAGAATTCACTGGAATGGCTCTGTCCACTGACCCTCCTATCTGCTGAGTGATATGACCATGACAGTTCCCAGCTCTTGGAGAGCTTCAACCAGGGCAGCAAAATAATTCCATTCTCAAAGATTATTGTCTTGATTTTGTGTGATGCTGGTGTTCAGTGTAACAAACCAGGAACAGATTAATTTGCACATATGCACAGCACTGAAGCTCTTTATTACTGATTTCCACCCCTCTTGTCCTCTCAAACAAGTACAAACACTCCCCAAGCATGTCTGGAAAAGTTAAATAATTAATCATCATCTCACCTCCCCAGGGAACCACAATAGTCATAGTAGGGGAAGCAACATTAATGCATTTGTTTGATCTTGAGCTAGATAAGACCAGAGTGGGGCTCAGAACAAAAGACCCTGGGCTCCCTCCGAAGACTGGACAGCCAGGCTTCTCCTACCCTTGGAAAGGAAAGCTTCCATTCTGACTTTGATTTCCTTCCAGCTACACCAAGGAAGGAAACTGTCTCCCACACTGTGAAAATCTCAGGTTTTCAGATTTTCTTCTTCAGACATGGAATAAAAACCTTAGTCCTTTGAAATCAAACACCTTGGAGATGCACCTCACCACCTTGGAGCAATCAAAGTCTAGTCAGTGCTGGTAAGGCAGACACCCGAGATTTTGGAAAAGAAAGTTTGATTCTCCTTACACATGTCTGTGACCTTAGCCCCTTCCCAGTGTCCCAGGGTCCTAAGGCTCAGCTGCACCAAAACCTTGACTCAGAGTGCTGAGGAAATTACAAAGTTGTGAGAAACAGTGGTGAGAAATTCGAGTCATGTGTGACAGGAAATAAAATTAGAGAGGTAGGACTGCTGAGATGGGATCAAAATTAAAAGGAAAAATGGAATAAGCCATGTGAAATCAAACAAATGGATATTTCACCCACCGTGTGAAGCCCAGATCTTCTCCAAAGGGCCTGCCTAAGACAGCACTGAGTGGTTGCACAGGGAGCTGAGCTACACTGATGTACATTTGCAACCCATCCAACACGAAGCCACAGGCTGAGCATCACCACCACACTTCTTGTGACTCTGGCAACCTTGTTAATGCAGCTGCTTTTTTTTTTCTTAGTGTAAAACTGAAAAGTAGACTTCTTTCAAACACTCCTTTATCTGTGTATCTACTGATGCACATTCATACTGCTGCTGAGCACGTGCACAAATTCTTTCTGTTCACCCATCCCACCAAGAAAAAAAGACCATATGTCTTAAAAAAAAAAATAGTTGCATTATTTTTCTAAACAGGACATTCAACACAGGATATTAAATACAACACTGATTTTGACCTCATAAAGCATGAGTGAAATGAGCTATAGCTGTTATTAGGCAAGACAGTGTCTCGATGATTAAAGTCAAAGGGAGAAGAATTTTTTTTTTTTTAAATTTTAATATCTGAAGACCACGTTGAACCCTAAATTTCTCTCTAGTTTACCCAGTGATCTTAAGGAAAGCCACCAGAAACTTCCTTTTTCTACGTGGTATTAATGTTTCTGAAATTTTTACTGCAAGTGTTTTTCCTGTGCTATGAGGAATCTGGCCTCTGCCTCCAGCACAGGAATTCCCCACTCCTGCTGAGTGGCAGGACAGCAGCAGCTGGCTTGGGGTGGCTGCAGACCTCAGACCAGCTTGCACTCTGCTGTGAAGTTCTGCCAGATTCCCTGAAGTATCTCTTGCCCCGAGGGTGGAATCTGTTGAAGATATAAAAGATCCAATCTCTTTCCTTTCATACTGTATCACTCCAAACACATTTCCACCCACAAAGCAACACCCACATTGTTTGAAAGGAAAATAAACCGAGAAGCATCTTCTCTAGACTTTCGAAGAAAATCTGTTGTAGCTACACTTGTCTCAGGCTGTTTCTGGGAAATTCTGGAGCCTCAAAAGATTCATCCCATGTCATCTCCCACCCTGGAAGTGAAGTGATGCTGCAGAGGATTTTTATGTTGTTAAGATTCACATCACAGTGGGGCAGTTTGAAAAGCCCTCATTTTCCTCTTATTCTTAGGTGAGGCTGTATCTTCAGATCCATCCTTTCAAGTTTAAAAACATGTCCTAAATCCTTAATTGCAGTGGAGAACAGATGAAATGATGCAGTTCCTGGGAGCACCCAGCTATCTGAGGCCTTGGACTTGGGACAAAACCCTCTAAAATATCTGGAGAGAGCATGACATTTCTTCTGAGACTGACCTCAAGACATCTACTGCAGACTTGTGCTAAATCACCATTCTTTTGAGTGTTAATGAGTTTTAACCCATCACACCAAGACAACCTGGTGTAGATAGGAGAACCTGGCTAACAGCAACAGTGAATGTTCAAAAAACATGAGATTATCTGGTTTTTGAAAATAATCCAATATGTAAATTAGCTGCCTGAGGGAACTGGAGACAGCTGGTTGGCAATGGCTAATTTAAATTCTATTTAAGGCCAGATCATACAGCAAAGGAGCTGTGACTTTAGCATTGCTCTTTCAAGACCTTGGCTCTATTTGAATTGCTTTTGTATGGTTTTTTTTAGCGTCAACTAAGTTACCGTAAAAAAAACCCCAACTTTTGTTTTCCTTTAGCGACTATAAACAGTCAAAATACACTAACTGCATCTCTCAGAAGAACTGGAATGAGCACTCTGGGTCTCTTGGGCTTGGATGCAGGTCTGCAGTGCTAGAGGGATCCTAAATCTTAGGTCAATTGATGCCAGTGTCCCCTGCAGCAGCCTGGTCAAAACCCATCCAAGCAGTCTCTCAACCCACATCTGCTCTTGGCCATAGGTGTTGCCTCTGTTGCCTTTCAGGGAATCATGATTCTTTTTCTAAGTTATTCATCTTCAAATCTCCTGCAATAATGGGAGGGTCTGCAGCACCGCAGCTTGCTTTAGCCATGGTTGCCGGCGCCGGGGTCGAGGCCCAGCGCGGCATAGCGGGGTCCGGAGCGAGGACCACCCGGGAGGAGGGGTGCAAACTCCATCCCAGTGCCTCACTACGGGGGCAGTGCGGTCCCGGCGCCCACCCCCGCAGCCGGGGCTCCCCTCGGAGGCGGCGTCGGCGCGTCCCGGCGGGGCCGGGGCCGGAGTGGGGCGGCGGGCGGCGCGGGGGACCCGCTGCCCCAGCCCAGCCCGACGGGCAGAGAGAGGCGCCGTCGCCGCCGAGGAGCGGCCGGGCCCCCGGCGGAGCGCGGAGCCGAGCGGGACTCGCGGCAGTGGCGCAGACGAGCCCCGCCGGGGCCGCCGCTATTTAGGGCGGGCGCTGCCGGAGCCGGGCGAGAGCGGGCGGGATGGCAGGTGAGTGCTGGCCGCGGGGGCGATGCCGGGGCGATGCCGGGACCGGGAGGGCTTTCGTCCCCTTTGGTGCCGACCGGGCGGGAGGCGCCCGCGGGTCCCCGGTTGAAGTTGTCTGCTCTCCGGGCCGCCCCGCCTTGCCGGTACCGCGGCCCCGCCGGAGGGGAAGCGGCGCTCGGGGCTTCGCCGCCGCCCGACGCTGCGGCCGCTGCGGGGCCGTATCCCCGCGGGGACGGGGACAGGGGCAGGGACAGGAACAGGGACAGGGACAGGGACAGGGACAGGGGCAGAGGCAGGGACAGGGACAAGGACAGGGATAGGGTGGCCGCCGCCCCGGGACCCGCCGCTAAGGCCGGAGCCGGTGCGGGAGCGGAGAACTCGGGGGGGCAGGAGACGGAGGCCGGGGCCTGCGGCGGCATCGCCCCGTGTCTGCGAGGAGTGTCTGGGGCGAGCAGAGCTCCCTCCTTGGCATCGCCCTCCCGAGCCCCGGCTGGAGAGCGGGGCTTCGGGCGGCGCCGGGCACGGATGTTTATCAGCCAAGTTTATCTGGCTGGAGGGCTTTGCTCTCACGGACAGTTCAGACTTTTAGATGCAGATTGCAAGTCTCTTCCCCCAGCCGCAGTGGGAGTGGGTAAATGAAGGCACCACTTGAAAAGTGTAATTTTATGTGCATTGCCCTGGGGAAAGCTATGGGCGACAGCAGTTCTGAGCTGTGTCCAAGCACTATCCCAAACCTCCAGGTTTTTGAGCCATGAGTGACCCAGCTTTTTCCTCACTCATGCTTTGGGTATGATGGTGACCAGATGTCACCTCCATTACGTGCTAGCACAAAGCCAGAAAACTCCAGTATGCTGTGGTGCTCACAGGGTCCTCACTCATCTGTGCTTACATACCTGCCTGGATGCAAGCCAGGATTTTTAGGGCAAAGCCCACTATTTTCTCACATGGATCCATTGGACTGACACTCTATCATGTGTCACAGCAAATGATATTAATCACTTTGGGGGTGAGCTTTGGTACTACGCAAAGAGCAGCAGCAAACCAAGGACAAGGACTGCCAGCATTGCCCTGTGAACATGAGATGGTCATGATTTTTCCAGGATACTGTGGGCAGCAATTCATGAGACTTGTAAGGAAAAGAATGTTGCCCCAGAACGACAGTCCATTTCCCCTTTGTGAGCCTGATGGAAACCCCAAGGAAAAAAATTCCTTCACACAACTAGATGGACAACTGACTTCAGAGGAGTGGCAGTTACTTTGCCAGGAATTGAAGCTTCCTCATTTCAGGAGCTATTGTCAATGGAGTAATAAACAAATGATCCTGGGAAGCAATGTCTAGGATCTGTGAGGTTTCTTTAGACAGATTTGCCTTTATTTATTTTTTTTTCTGTACTCCCCAGAGTTGAGGTGGCATTGTAACAGAGGATTGAGGCTGTACATTATGCCTGCTTCTCAAATATTCAGATGAATAAATATCAATCACATTAACAATCTGTTATTTTTCATGTTGCTGGTAACATTTTCTGGTTTTCCTATTTACCCCTAGATCCTGATGGTGGCAGAATGGCATCCTCACCAGCCATCCATTTTTCTTGAAGTCACAGATTTTTCTGTCTTCCTTGCAGCTGATGGTTACTCCGTAGATCACACTTCCAATGGGCTTGGAGGAGATAGAAATTAAGCATCTCTTTAACTTACCTGAAATGTTTCTTCTGCCTGTCCTGCCAGCTCTTGACCTGCTCATTACTACCCTGTATGAGCACAAAGACATTGTGCAGAGAATAATTTAGAAATTTTACCATCCCTGAGCTTATTGAAATCAGAGTACCTAGGGGATTTTTTCCTAAACCCGGAGAAAAATAAGCTTTATAATTGCCATAAATACTGTAGTCAAAGCAGTAACTGTTCAGCTTCTTATGTGCCTAGGTTACTTAACAGGTCATGTATGGGAATGCTACATCGGAGCCTTTCCAAATGCTCAAGAATAAAAGGAACAAGCATTGCGTGTCAGGGGACCTTGCATCTGTATCCTGAAAGTCAGCAAGAAGACAGAGGAGTACATCAAAGTTCAGAGTGGGGGGAGAGAGGAGGGCAGAGAAATAGTAGGTAGCCAGAGATGTGTGAAAAATGATGCTGGGGTTGGTGCAAGTGATGTGTCAAGTGAAGATATTGGTACAGTTATCCTACCCTATGCACAGGGAGTTCCTTCCTCCTCTTGGTGCTCTGACACACAGTGCTGGCTGTTAAAGCAGCAGTGCCATTCCTCCCCAGTCTGTGCTTTTCAGTCAATAGCCATTTTCTTAATACCTCTGCCAGGGTGGAGCACCATGGTACCACGATGCTGAGTCCTGAACTGAGATGTTCTGCAAAGCTTGCACTCTTGGTTTGTGTTCATTTTCAATTCACTAGCTTTACAGTATATTGCAGTAAAAAAACCCCATAAATCTTATGTTTTGCACCCTTTGACACAGGGTAGACTTGTGTAATCCATTTTCCTTCCCCAGTTCTGAACTGGTTGGTGGAAATCACATTCCAGAAAGATTGTTTGATCTGTCCTTAAAGACTTGCTGTGGTGGAGATGTCACAATGTCCCAAAGGAATACTTTAGGAGTTTCACTACTCTTACCATCTGCAAGGCTCAACCTTTCTTGATGAAGTTAAATTCCTCTCCTTTCAGTGAATTTAGTCCATGGGGAACAGACTATTCCTTCCTGTTCTGCTGCAAGTTTTCATGTGTATAAGGACTGTTGAACATTTCCTTCAACTCTGTCATTTCTAGCCTAGACATCCCAGTTCATTCAGGTTATTCCCACACAGTTGCTTCTCTGATAATTCTGTTTTCCTCTACTCTGTCTCTGTGGTTTGTACCTTCTTGAGAACAGTGCCCAAAGCTGAATGCAGGGCTGCCACTGGGCCTTGTCCAAGGTGAACAGAACCAGATCTTTTTGAGCTCACACTCCTAGGTGTGTGCTGTATTGCTGGTGTACACATCTCTGGTACTACTCTCAGTGCATGTTGGTCCTGCACTATGCAGGGCTTTTATGCAGCTGGTTACTCCATCACACAATAGGGAAGCTCTGGTGCTCAATAGGCAACTCTACCTGGACTAAATACTTGCACTGGTTTGTTATCTCAAGTTTACCCTTCTTAATCCTGTTCCCCAGTATGCTGGAACCCCTGCAGTGCCACTAGATGAAGCATTCCATCCACTTCATTGCCCAGCCCATTACTGAAAGTACCAACTATGGGGCCTTCTTGTTCCCATCATGATAGAGTTGCTGGGTGTGTGGGCTTCCCTGTGTTCTCTCTGACACATCTGGCTGCCAACTTGAGGTCATTCAAGCAAAAGTTGTTCCCAGTTTCTGCCTGAATTGCCTCCTGAAAGGGGAGGCCATGTGGATTCAGCAGGTGGGGGAGTGCTGTGTGGCAGGCCAGTGGGCTGCCTCCTTCTCTGTGCTGGCAGTGAGGGGGTATTCTCTGATTAAATGTCTGTGGTTAGGCAGATCAATTCTACAATCATAGCTTGTATTTTGAAGGCTTGCCTGTTTATTTAAGTGCAAGTATTAGCACATCAACCATTGCCTTCCAAATCCCTATATGGGCAAAGTTGTTGGGTACTTTCTGGAAAAAAAAAAGTAGTTTTTTTGATTTCTCGACTGGAGAAAAGGTCAGGCAAGGAAAAATGGATAAAGCATAAAAGTTTTTGCAGGCATTTGGACACAGTCTGCAATACAAACTCAAACCCCTTTGAATTTCACTGGCCCTTACAATTCCCCTTATTCTATGGCATCAAATAATCATGGGAGAGGAGGCACAAGAAAGAAGAAGGTTTCTTGGAGATCTTGCATTATGCATGCTTGTCATCAGAGATTTTACAGCAGAAGGAGTCTAGGTAATGCCAGAATTAAGTGCTCTGGCCTCTGCTCCCTCCAAAGGCAGCATATTGTAATTTTTTTGCAGTGTAGTATTTTCCAGCATCATTGACCACTAAATCCCAACTGTTCTCTTGGGTAAGTAGCAATTAGTTATAGGTGTACCAGCAGTTGTAATTTGGTAGTTAGCAGTAGGTTGGATAGATAATACACGTTGGCTGTGTATAAAGGTGGGAGAGAAAAAATACCAATACTTTCTTGAAAGCTGAGCAAAAACAGAAGGTGGGGAGAGAGGAGAGAGGTGTTAAACATTGCCAATAATTGCTTGACAATTATCATAGTTGCTTATTTAAAATGGGAAGTGTTTTGTATACAATTTATCATACAGAGGACTGTTCTTTTCTCTCAAAGAAAGAAAGTAGGCATACCTGATTTATCTCAAAATAGTCACAATAACCCTAGCATTAGAGATTTAGTTGTGCTGCAAGAACCATGCTGGAGTGAATGTGTAAAAGTTCCTGCACACTTCTCTAGAAACATGGGCTCTTTTGCATCAGCTCCCCTTGCAGCCCATGAGGAGATACACTCAGAGCCTCCATCAAGGGCTGCCCAGCTCTGGCTGAGAATGAGATGTCTGAGTGGCCTACAGTGAATCCCACCTGAACTTTGCTATTTTGTGATGCATCACTGAATTTGGGGGCAAGGAGGGGAATGTTGAAACTGCTCACATTACTGATTTTATAACCAGTGGAAAATGTTATATCCATACAAAAAACCCGATACATCAGTGCAAACCTAATGTCATAAAGCAAAGCAAATACCTTTTTCTAATAAAAAGCATAGACAATGTACAGTTCATTGTATCCTGACTAACAGAGCACACTGCTATCAATCAGCAGTTTATCTGTGCTTCTGGTATTTGAGGTTTGTGATTTCCCTGTAGTTGTTGGACAACTCATTAAGTGCACCAGCACTCTGAATTCAGAAATACTGGTGGAGACATCTGAGAGCAAATAAAGGTCAGGAGGGTGAAAATGTGCTATGGGTGGAGTGTTAAGAGTTCTGTTTCTTGAAATACATTCCAGTATTAAAAAGTTGTTGTTGATGTGATGTACACCTGGGATCTCAAAAGCATCTTGAACAATCAGAAAAACCAGTCTAACCAGTAACAGTGGCCTTGCTGCTCACCAAATCCATGGGAAATTGGGGGTGCAAACCAATGCACTTACTGATTCAGCTCTGAAGTGGAATTTCTAGATATTCTCCTAACACAGGTACTTGCAATCACCAGGAATGGGAATCCCGTGTAGAGTGTCAGGAGGGAGGCAGTGAGTGGCAGTTCCCCAGGTGCTCCAAGGTGTGGTAGGAGCAGCTCTGCACATGCCCATACTGGCCGGTGCCTGCAGGTGCCCTGCTGGAGGGAGGAGCAATTCCATGGAGCAGGGTCCAGCCGAGAGCCTGCCCTGGGGGCAGGACCCAAGGTGTTGTTAGCCCAGAGCACTGACCTGGTTAGAGGCTGGGGAGGAGGCAGAGACTGAGCAGCACCTGTTTCCTCCTGCCAGCGAAGCTGGTCCTGTGCTCTGCAAAGCTGAACCTTGCCGAGTCCTCCCTGACTGAAGCACTTGCCGGTGGAGGAGCTGGAGACGGATGCAGGCAACATGGAGATGCCATTCACATCGTCAGGGAGAGCAGGGGACAAGGACACACCTTGCCATCAGTGGCTTTCCTGGGGCCTTGCGGATTGCTGCTTCTCTCCAGAACTGTGATGCCCTCCCAGACTGCAGCCTTTGCTTGGGAGGAAAATCGACAAGCAGCTTCAGTTGTGCTCTCTGCCAGGGACTTGGCAGCTTGTCTCAGGGACACTTTTGCAAATTCCCCTTATTTTGCTCTGAGCTTAGCTTGTGCAGACAGTGTTGAAATCATTGCCTCATCAGATGAGGACACTTATTTCTACTCTAGATTACTCTGCTTTCTTTTCAGAGTGCTCGCTGTGAGCTCAAATGGCACAATGGCTTGTGCACAGTGGACAGCAGGTAACCAAGCTCCCACTGCAGTTCTTAAACTAATCTTTATTTGTGATGGCAATGGGGGACTCTCCTCAGTACCTAGTGAAGCCTAATCCTACTTTACTGTGCAAGGTGTGTATATATTTTATTTACTGTCAGGTTTATTGCAGAATGTTATGTATTGCAGGCAGCTGAATCCAAAGCTAGGAAATGGTTTAGGACTGTGGTCACTTTTGTGGTAACTTTACAGCTTTATACTGATACATGCAAACCTACTTGCATTATATTTTACAAATTTTGCCATTTTTTTACTTTTACACAGAATCTATATCGTGATTTGATTATGACTGGCAGATTCCTACAGCTTCTTGTAAAAGTACTTTATCTTGTTTGAAGAGGGTTCTTGTCGTCCAGTCGGACTCCGCAGATGTTCTTTAGCAGCATGTTTGAGTCAATTGTCCCAAATAAGCAAGAAGTTAAAATGAAAATTTCTCCTTCTTTTGAGTTCTGCTACTAATTTTATCTTTCCAAGGTGTGATTCCTGTTAGTGCTGTCTGGTGTTTGTCAGGTAACACAGGGAGTAGCTATATTACTGGTCAGGGTTTCAGCATGATAGCATATGCCTCTTTTATAAAAGAGCAGATTCAACATTTAAAATAAAGGATTGGTTACAAGAAGGTGCAAGAGCAAATTGATTTTCAGTGGTTTGTTAAAACAGCTCTGTTCTCAGTCATCCCTTCACTATTTCTCTGGCTGTCACCCACCTACAAGGGGAGAGAATGGATTCTGTAATTCCTTTACCTTCAGTCTAAACATTCAACTTACTAAAAGACATTTTGTCTTCTCTCATTTTTTTCCTGTTCTATTCAGTGAAATAGAAAATTCTGTATTTTCCTTTCAGCATACTTATGAGTGTATGCACTCTCTTCCTCCCTCACACACAGGTCTGCAGGGGTGCACCAAAGCATCCTCTGTGCAGCCGAGTGTTGTCAGAAGCTGTTGTCAGCTGCACCATCAAATTGCTGTCTGCAAGAATCATGCTGTTGTCCAGAAGTGGCAGCTGTGCCCCAGAAGGGACACAAATGTGTCATGACATCGTTTAGGCTCTGGACTGAGGATCTTTGGCAGTCCTTGGCGGGCTCTCCCCTGCAAGGGCTGCAGCTCTGGGGCTGCAGAGCCCACATGATGGCACTGCCTGGACAAGCTGCCTATGCCACAATTAAATTATCTTCCCTTCTTTTTGTATGAAATGAAAAAGAATCTCTCTGATGTCTCCAGGATATCAAGGCAGTTACACCTCCTGGACCCAAGAACCACTGAATGGGTGGACACAGGAACCAAAAAGGTCCTTTGTCTATGCAACCTTCAGAACTGCTGGAGGTGTGTAGATGAGGGACATGGTCAGCCCAAGGCATACCAGAGGTTGAGGAGATAGGCAGTGTCAGAGGGCAGAGCAGGGTTGGACCAGCACTGCTGGTCTCAGGTGGTCCTGCAGCTGGGAGATGCTGTTCTCTCCCTCCCAGCTACAGAGGCTCTGGTGACAGTGCTACCTGCTGTGGTTCATCATCACTGTAGGTATCTTCACTCCAGGGTCACTGTGGCAGCGTGAGATTTCCATCTTCAGAAGTGTGGGTGAAAAAACGACCATGTCTTGCCTGCTGTGGGGCAGAGTGATCACACAGGCTGTGAACACAGCAGTCAGTCAGTGGCCTGCAGTCACTGGCCTGCAAACTGCAGGTGCTGAACCCAGGAACACTGTCTAGAGGTGACAGCAGCAGCCTCTGCTCAGCACCCCTCATGTTCCCAGTGTCACAGAAGCCCTGCCTGGCAGCACGTGCCATTGGGAGACAGCTCTGAGCTGAACCTGCTGGATGGCCTCTTCCTCCTCCTGGAAATTTCTCCATGGTTCAGGGTGTGTGTGTCTCTACTTTTGTGTTCCACTGTCCTTAAGATGCACCTATCTGAATGAACTTTTACTTAATTAATGACTGCTTAAGATTTAATGTTTGTGTGTTTAACTTAAGCAAATTAGTGGGGTTTTTTTTTAAACAGGAAATTAATTTACCTCTAGGATTTTTTCTTGAGTAAAAGCTAACGGAAATACTAGGTTATTGGGAAGACATTCCTTTATATAGATGGTAACTGAAATTCATTACATCCTTATATACTAATTCTAACTGGACTCCCATTACTACATTATTATTATTGTTGTTGTTGTTGTTGTTGTTGTTGTTGTTATTACAATGGTAGTGAACAGCAACTCACACAAATTAAGTAACAGGGTCTCTGAAACAGACATTGCTGTGAAGTACATACAAAACCACTTGGAAAGGACATTCCGAGTTCCTGAATCCTATACACGTGTGTAAGCACATAACCTTGTGCTGTAAGTAGTCCATTGAATTGAATGGTTTTCTGTAGTATATGAAGTTCCATCATGAAGCAGATGGAACTCATTGGAATAGAGGGGACTATAGATTTTAAGAAACTTTTATGACCTTGTTCAAATCCCTAAGCAGCACACTGTTCATAGAGCCCAAGAGCTGCCAACCAGCTCACGTGCATCACAGTTGTGTTTAAACACTACACTGTATCTGGTTGGGTTTTGTTAATTTTGCATATATATTTTACAGTTCCATACATTATGCTGCTTAGTGACACCTTGCTGCTTTTAAGGGAAGGATTATTCTAACTTAACTATTCTGCATGACTCTATAGATCCTGGTGATAATTTAGCACATAAAACATGTCAGCACAGTGAACAGCCAGGATGAATCTCTATGTGGAGAACAAAAATTCGGTCAGGCACATGCTCTCTCATAATCTGTTTTAATCTGAAGCCAATAATTAATACTGACTAGCTGCTTTCCATAATTATTGATACACCCTGACAATCAGAATGGGTAAAAGTTGTTCAAACTGCTGTATCTGTTTCTTGGTGAAAGACTCAAAAGACGTTTTCTGCATGCACAAGTGCAGGAATTACTAAATTTTAGAATAAAAACTATTTAAGGTTTTGAGGACACTGGTAGAATTCCTACACGATGTGTCTGGTTGCAAGGTTTAGAGTTACTTTTGTAAATGACTTTCAGTTGTGATAGCCTTATTTGTGGGGCAGGAAACAGACAATGCACTCTTTGACTACATGATAAATACCCGACTTGGAGCATTTTTTGTCAAAATGGTTCTTTTCCTTTGGAAATTGCCTTTAATATTGCTCATCAGCCAGTCTGATGGGTTTGGCTTCTATTTTCTCCTGCGTGTGAGCAGCCCAATGTTCAGGTAAAAGAGACTGTAAAATAGTGACAAGATCTGAAGTGAGCTGTTGCTGACTCAGAAAGTTGAAGGGATGGTAAGGTATGGGAAAAACCATCCGAGAAGATAAAGGAAATTCCTTACAGAGAAACTAGATTGACATCACTGTTCACCAAGGAGAATTTGGAGGTTGTTTCCAAGGTGGAACCTTTATTCTGGCCAAAGTGAACACCAATGAATCTTCACTCTCGGGCAGTGTACAGCTGAAGAGTTTGATGCAACTCAAGGTCTGAAGTACAGTGCTGTCAGCAGGCATGTCCAGCCTCCACCTACACTCCACCTACACCCTCCCTTTGCACTAGCCACCTGCAAGACAGCTGCAGTGACACCAGTTTCCATAAGACACCAAACGATAGCATTGCTGTACACTTACATATGGTGCTCTGGGAGCAGTCAAAATGGCTTTTGTAAAGGCCTTACAAATCTGTTGAAGTAGTTAAGAAAAACTGATGAATATATGGATTGGGGTAAGTCCCACACATCTAATTGCTAGGACTCTCAAGAGACTTTTGACAAGGCCCTTTTCCAGCCACTCTTAAAGTAAATGAAGACTCACAATACCCAACACATTAAGCAATCTGGAAAGTACATGAATAGTGGAGTGATGACATCTACTGATGAAACAAAGCTCTTCAGGGTAATAAAGACAGACTGACAGTGCAGACTTGCAAAGAACTTTCGTTAAAAAGTGGGAGAAGGAATATAATACAGATATATGCAAAAAGAGAGAAAACAGGAAAAAAGTGCTGATGTTACCACTCATGGCTTTAAAATTACATTAAACTGTGGAAATGTTGGAGCTGTGCTGTGTAATGATTTAAAAAGCAAAGGATATCTCAGGTATTATTAGGAAAGAAATTGAGAGCACATCTTCAGCAGTGTGGTTCTGGTCCCTCTGCATCACAGAGGATGTACCATAGTTGGGAAAGCATCAGAGAAAGGCAACAGGGATGAGATGAATCTCCTTGTCATAGAGACAGATGACTGGTTTTGATAGACTTTGATCACTGTGACTATTCTTACGTTCAAAGATTTTTATAAGTTGAACCTTTGCTCAGTGTTACAAAAATGGTCATTAGCAAGAGAAGTTACCCTTCCTGGAAAAAAAAATAAATCAAGAAAGTAATAGTCTAGTGTGAAAAGTGTGAGTTTTCTAGGTCCCTTTACTGGAGAAATACACCTGAAAAGAAAAAGCATCTCTAAACAGAAGTTTGCCTCACAGAAGATGGATGTTTATAAAAAGAAATCAGTCACACTAAATTTAAAAGTGTTGTTTGTTATGTTAGGATTCAGAAGCTCAAGAGAGACTGATACCAGTGTGTTAGTGTTTCACATAAAATATATGATGCTCTTACTCCACAGATTCCTAACTGGGTGATTCACACTTCTGTGTCAGTTGGCACATTTCTCCTTGATCGTTGGGAGGAGGCTGAGCTGTTCATTTTCTTCTTGGAGAAGTTCATCATCTCTCTTCTTAGCCCTCACATCATGCTTCAGAGCCATTCGTGACCCATATTCAAGACCTCTTTCAAGAAAGCTTGGGTTGGCATAATGTAAGTGACATTCTGGTACTTGTGGGTGGATCTGAGTGTAAGGTCTCAAGGAAATCTGTCTTAGGAAGATGTATTCAGGTTTGAAAAGATTTACACTAGGTGTAAAGAAAAATATGGAAAGCCTGTTGATTGTATGCTGTGATACCTCAACCTCCGCAACTCTCATCTTGCTGTTCCAGATTAAAACGTTCACTTTCTTTTTCCAGACCTCCTTAACCATCCTGTTCTTCCTCTTTTAAGGCAACCACCACTCCACAAGTCATTATAATTATTCACCATGTGCACGATCAAGAACATCTCAGTACTTGGAACATGCTGAGAGCTTCAGCACCAATGCATTGAATTCTGGCACCCAGCATCTCACTACAGTATTTGAAGTCTACATGTTGAGAAGAAATCTGAATGGTCTGAAGAAATAAATGCAAATAGAGCTCTGTGCTTTTCAAAAAGAGGTCTTGATTCACAAATTAGGCAGAAATTATGTTTACGGAAGGAATCTGGTCAGTATTGTTTTATATCTTGTGTACTCTACTAATAAAATATCCCTTATAAATATCAAGACCATGATATTCAGCTACTAGAGAGAAAAGGAAAATACTCCTGAGGTTAGCTTTGTCCCAAGTACAGAGGCATCAATTACATGCCCAAATGTTTGTTTTTCAGCCTCTCACTCTTCAGTATTGATTTATGTGGCTTTACAGACTATTTCAGAAAGGAGGTGTGAATAAAAGGTAATAAAGAATGACTCTGTGATCTGCAAGATGAAAATGAATGCCACATAAATTCCCACTGCTTATAGTACCGTTTGTATTGGCATATATGAGAGTCACAACTGGATGATTATGTTAACATTTTGCTTTAGCAGTGATGTCATTGATGCGATGTGATGGAAAATCCAGCTTAAGAGAGTAACTCATCTACTGTATAAATGGAAGTTTTCAACAAGTTTGTAGTTCTTCACTGTTGGACTCTAGTATGAAAAGTTCTATTTCAGAAAAAAAAAAAAAAAGTAAGCATCTTTCTTCATCACCCAAGAAAGGTTACATTGGGGAGTGAAAAGTGAAATCAGCAGAGGATGGCTTGGTATAACCATTCAGCAGAGCTCTCTCTCCAGAGCTCAGCAAATAAGTCCCTAAATTTCACTGAAATACCACTGGCTTTGGATGAAAGGACACTATTAGGGCTGAAGATTTCACTGTCAGTCCTTCTGTCTGTTATAACTTTGGCAACCATCCTTGCAAATGTTTTTGTTGTTATTACAATTTTTCTTACTAGAAAGCTCCATACACCTGCAAATTACCTCATTGGCTCCCTGGCAGTGACCGATCTCTTAGTGTCTGTCCTGGTCATGCCCATCAGTGTCGCTTACACCGTCACCCACACGTGGGCGTTTGGCCAAGTGTTGTGTGATCTCTGGTTATCATCAGACATCACGTGCTGCACAGCCTCCATCCTGCACCTCTGTGTTATTGCACTGGACAGATACTGGGCTATCACAGATGCTCTGGAATATGCCAAACGCCGGACTGCCGGGCGAGCAGCGCTGATGATTGCTGTGGTCTGGATGATATCCATCAGTATTTCTGTGCCACCATTTTTCTGGAGGCAAGTGAAAGCTCACGAAGAGATTGCAAAGTGTACTGTGAACACGGATCAGATTTCCTATACAATTTATTCCACTTGTGGAGCTTTCTACATTCCGACCGTGGTCCTCCTGATCCTGTATGGGAGAATTTATGTAGCAGCTCGATCCAGGATTCTGAACCCACCCTCACTATATGGGAAGCGTTTTACTACTGCACACCTGATCACTGGCTCTGCTGGGTCTTCCCTCTGCTCCATAAATGCTAGCCTTCATGAAGGGCATTCCCATTCAGGTGGATCCCCAATATTTATCAATCATGTTAAAATAAAACTGGCAGATAGTGTCCTGGAAAGGAAAAGAATTTCTGCGGCAAGAGAAAGGAAAGCCACCAAAACTTTAGGCATTATTCTGGGAGCTTTCATTTTCTGCTGGCTGCCGTTTTTTGTCATGTCCCTAGTCCTACCAATCTGCCAAGATGCTTGTTGGTTTCACCCCATCCTACTGGACTTCTTTACATGGTTAGGTTACGTAAATTCATTGATCAATCCAGTCATTTATACAGCTTTTAATGAAGAATTTAAACAGGCTTTCCAAAAACTAATACATTTCAAAAAGTGTTCAACTTGAGCTTTTCTGGTTGTGTTACTGACCCTTGTGCAATCTTTCGTCCCACCTGGAAACCTGCTGTGTTTTCCTTAAGGTATGGAGTGGTCGTTGCCATCTCTGCTGCTGCCCCCTGCTGTGCATGTACTTGGGAACTTTTTGGCAATTTGGTATTTTCTGTCTGGAATTCTCTATCCCATAACAGAACCTGTCAGTGGTCTCTTCAGTGATCATTTGTGTACCTAAGACCACATGAAGTCAGCTTTGTGCCAAGTGGAGCGTGAGCCAGAGAGCTCTGTATAAAGAGGTGGTACAAACTCAGTCCTGCCCTGCCTCTGTAACCTGACGGGAGGAAAATGTGTCTGCAGGATGTCAGGGTTTCTGCTGGATGTTATTAACAACTTAGGTAGGCTGAGAAAGTTCCTGAAGAATGGGACCTGATGTCGTATGTTTTCTATGGCATGAATTCTGTCCATTTGAAATTGATAAAACCTGAAACCTCCTCCAAAGTTGTGTGACACAGCCTGACTCCAAGGAGCAGGGCACAGAAGGCAGAGCACGTGTGAGAGTGCTGTGGATGTTTCACAACTACTGTGTTTGAAGGGATGCTTTTGGTGAACTGTAGAAAGAAGATGATTTATTTGAAATATTTTTTACACGTTTTATCATAAATAGAATATCCAGTACAGAAATACTACAAAATAAATAGCATTAAAATTATTGAAAAGTACCTCCATGTTATATTTCTGTTATTTAATATTTAGCATGCATAAAATGAAACTGGAAAATACGTTCAATGCCACTGGGGAATGATTGGGACCTCAAAAAAAAAAAAAAAAAAAAAGAGCCCAAAGGTTCACTCTTTGGTGACAAGAAATGGGGTTACAGAGAAGAGAATCAAATGACACATCAGGGAAATGAAGTAATTAAGGCTATTGGCATGGATGTGACATCACCAAATCTGGAAGTCTTTAAGAAACAGTCAAACATCTGTCAGAGATTACGATGTAAAGACCCTCCTCTGGGGCTATGCAGAGTGGAGCAAGTGCCCTGTAACCTGCATTTCTCCATCTCTAGGAATATTTCCCCCATTTGGCAGGCGGGAAGCTGGCACATGGAGGTCTTGGCTGAAGTCTCAGACAGGATAGCACACCAACCAGGGTAGTCCAGATTTCATTCAACTTTCCAGAGTGTGGGCATTTTACAGCAGAAGCATCACATCCACACTGCATGAGCAGCATGAGTTACCCCATCAGCCTTCCAACCACCCACCTGTATCTTAGCCTGGCCAAATTAATCCCATGTGGCCATCCCCACACACTGCACCACAACCCAGTTCCACCACAGCTCCCCAGCCTCTCTGCACTTGCTGCACATCATGCAGCATCTTCCTGTTGGTGCCTCCATTCAGGCCCAGACCATGAAGCAATGGCCCAGGACCATCCACTCTGCAGACTCAAGCAGAGCAGTTGTGTAGGTCACATTTTTTTTGCTCTCTCACAGCACACACCAAGAGCAGTTAAGGCTGCCCTGTGTGGGACACAGCTCCTCTCCCCTCCCAAGAGTGAGCTGCTCCATCTCAGTCCAGCTGAAGAGATTTTGGTGGTGACACTGCCTAACCCTGTCCCAGCTGTTTCCAGAGTGTGTCTAGAGCACCCACTGGCAGTGGGGGTTCTCTTGCCTGTGCTCACTGCTGAACTGGGCTTGTCTGTGGCCTGGGGACACACAAGCTGACACAGCCACAGCCATACTGGAGAAGGCATGAACCATTCCTCAGTGTAGACAACCGAGTTCTCACACCTGAGGCCAGGCCCTGGCATTATGTGATTTGCTGTTACAGACACAATCTGTGCACAAGGATATGGAAGCCAAATGTCTTCTCAGAATTTCTCCTGATGCCGGAGCTGCCCAACGTGAATCATAAACCCACAGATAATAGTCCTGGCTGGGCGTCTGAGAGGCCAGCTAGTCCACTCCACTTCTTTACCTGGATCAACTATGCTGCTGTCCTTTTCCAGGCTGACCTACTCTGAAAGATTTCCAGTAATGAACAGAATGGCAAAATACAGTAGGGGAAGATTCTACTCGGCTGTTCTTTGTGCTTTTATAAGACACTTTTGTAACTCGAGAGCAAACAAACTAGACTGTCCCTAGATTATAGGGTAATTAAAAAGGACACATGGCCTAATATTACACCATTCTTAATGCTGGCAAACATTTGATGTAGTTGCTTCAGGAACTCATATGGGAAAATAGAGTGATCTGGAACTATCGCAGGAAAACACTAGCAAAGGATCATAAATTAAAGATAAAGAGCACCTCATGGCCTCCGAGTTGAACAGAGAAGGCTATGGTGTCAGAGATCAGTGTCCATATTTACCATGTCATTAATGCTCTGTGGAACACAGTCAAAAATACACAAATGCAAGTCACGGAAGATACAGGAGGGGCTGCAAGACTCCTAAGTGCCTGTTTAGTGAACATCTTACACTGAGCACACAGGTAAGTTAAAACGCATCTTTTCATTTGTACAGAACTACCTATTGGTTGTCCTTGCAGACAGTTATTTCAAAAATAATGTGGAATTTATGAAAAACAGAATAAATATCTACATAAAAGTCAAAGCACATGTGTTCACTGCTGCACCCTGCAGTTACATTTCAGTGCAGGTTATTCCTGCAACTAGGGAAGAGGACAAGCGTCAGCAATGAGGAGTCACCCATGACTGAAGGCTGGCAACACAGGGAAAGTGGAGGCTGATCAGTCCTGCCAGGACAAGCATGAATATTGCAATATGAAGAGAAGATGGTCACGGAAAGGGTGTCAGATGAATACTGCCCTGCTTACCAATGCAAAAACTGCTCCTTGTGAGTGGGGTAGGGAAGAATGGCTGTTGTACATGTAAGACTTCTCTGCCTGCAGTGACCCTTGAGAGCCCTTGAAGGAATATCAGAAGGGGTGGCTGTAGTTACTAGATGTGTAGCTGTAGATCCTAGGAACAAGAAAGAGTTATAAGTTTGCTGCTTACACCAAACTGGGAGGAGTGGCTGACACAGCAGCAGCTGTGCTGCCATCCAGAGAGACCTGGACAGGCTGGAGAGCT